>DWMZ01001820.1:0-15399 GCA_018249855.1 Eueides tales michaeli
TCACTCAAGGCAAAACCCGGCGTTGAGTTTCGCCACTCCACACGCAATGCCTTAAATTCGGAAACTCGGAAAGTGGGGAACGGAAGTGGAACGGAGTGTCTTAACACTAGGTCCCCAAGTTCCCTCTGCCTTCCCTACCATGTACGGGATACAGCGTGAAGCTAAGTAAAGTAAAGTAATAAAGTGATATCCGGGAGTTGTTTTGGGGCAGTGGTACAGTGTCGAACAATAAACGCGTAGGTTTTGGGTTCAATTTCAATTAATTGCAATGATTTTTCTACTGTCTAATTTTAAAATCGAATAAAAATTTGGACGGAGCCTTATTAGGTAATTTTGCATTATATTATATTAATACTAATTGTCTTAAGAATCTTGAAAATCTAACTCAACGCCGCACTTTCTTCGTTATTTAAGGAGGATTCTCGTTACTGAAGTATTATTTTATTAAGTATTATTATTAATTTAAAATAGGTACATCAATTCGTTTATATAAGAAATTTGCGTTTAGGGTTTTTATTAGAACAAAATGCAAATCTATATACAACACATTTAATAAGGACTTAAAAAACACATTTGCCTTAATTTAAACATTAAAACAAACAAACGAATCTAATAAAAACTTCGTGAACTTTTCGTTAGTTGCAACATTCAGGCATCTTCGAGGAATCACGCCGTTATCATTTTTCTCCTTCAAATAAAAATGAGACCTAAAAGCGTCTACAGTGAATGGAAGCCGCCTTTGTGAAATACATAATTTATTAAGTTTTACTTATTTTTGAACTGGTAATACGATATATCTAGTGAGTTTGAGAAACTACTTGTACATTAACATTGAATTACTAAAGTATTTAAATGTATAAGTTCTGTTTGTTTCTAAGGCATGTCGTGGTGCAAAGATACAAGTGTACGACAGTAAACGCGAATGTTTGTGAAGAATCCTGACAGTTGCAGGGTATAACGTTTTTTTTTCAGCTAAACACTATATCGCGAGCATGGCACGGTAGACTGAGAATACTTCGAAACCTAGTGCTATGACACTCAGTTGCGTTCTCCATTTTTCACCGCAATTTATGCCATTGCAGGTTGAGTGGCGGAAACCTTTACAGCAATATAGCTTATATATTAAAATACCACATGTATGTTATGAATTATATAAAAAATATATTATAATAAGCTTAAGCGGGTGAATCCGTGTGTTGGTCACTAGTTTATTTATATACAACTAAAAAGCTGAAATTGTGATTTAAAAGAACTAGTGTTAACGTTAAGATTTATTTAAAATAAAGATTACTTTAATACTTGCTATTGGAATCAAGCAAACAAGAACAAAATTAAAGAATACAATTCATATTTCTTGATTTTTTCTTGATATTTGATTTTGTAAGTAAATATTGAATCATAAAAATACAATATGTACCGTGTATGTATGTGTGTATTTATTAAATTTTTCTTTTAGTAAGACCATCGTGGCGCAGTGGTACAGCGTTTAACTAAACTAACATGATGGTGAATTTGATTTTCAATTGGGGAAATGAATTGTGACAAGACAAAGTGCGGCGTTGAGTTCCGCCACTCTACGAGATATATTGAAGTTTTAGATGAAAGTTGGAATGAAGTGTCTTATCTCACAAAAAAATTGTTCCTTTCCCACAAAGGTTCTTCTCAGTTTTGAAGCAATAACTTTAGTGCCAAAAATCGAACTGATGCAAAAAAATGTGTATTTTTTTGACGTTCCTTGTACTTTAGCGTATAGATTGATGTAGAAAAATATAACCGAAACGTCAATAATTGTAAAAATAATATTCGTTATAAGCATTGTGGTCTACATAACCATAGTTGAATACTAATTACTATTTCCTATTTGAAACTAGAGAACCAAATGATTATTGAGTTCATGTTAATTAACTAAAGAAGAAATATCTATGATGTAGCTTATAATTTATTACAAATCGCTAGGGCAGTTATGGCGCAGTGGAACACACGTGTGATTGTGAGCTCAACGTCAGCGAGTCAGACTTGCTTGCTCTGGTAACAATACAAAGTGTGGATCGGAATGTCTTCACACAAGGTTCTCTCTGCCTAGACAGACGCGGGACACATCGAGAAATCATAGAAACCCTCATGTGGGTATTGATAATGTTATAATCATTATTATCGTTTCTTCCTTAATTCGTTGTGAAATAAATTTCAATAAATCAATCATAAAAGAAATGCACCATCAATATCATTGTAGTGTACGAGTACGAGTACGCAATATAAATAATTAATTTAAAAAAATACTTCAGAGCTAGTTATTGCAAAAACTATTGTTATAGTAGATACAGTGCTATAAATAATACTTGTATAATATTTTTTTTGAAATATATAATATCAAATTTTTAATCCAACTCCACTAATGAAAGGGTAATTGGACAAACAGCCTCATATAAATCGTACAACCAATAATGTCAGTGTAAATGGCTACAGCCCACTCTACTTTTTCATACTCAATTCATGCCAAGCGTGCACCATTTAAGAATTTTTTCCTATATTAATGATACTTATCAAAATTTACGATCATTTTCTTGGCTTTTCGCAAAGATTTTTTATCGTTACTAATTAAAATATTGGGTCTTTCTAAAATAAAAATATACTAACACTAGAAACCCGCCTGCGGAATTGCTCGCGATTGTTTGTTACTAAAGCAAATATTTGAAAGTATCAAAGTAATAGAAATATAAAATAAAATTCTACTAACACACTAATCTCCATCACAACTAAACGAACCAAATGAAAATATGAAATAATAACTAAATTTGTATTTATTTGGTTCTCTTCATAAATTAATTCAAAAGTTGTCTGCTTCTAAGCTTCTTCACGGTAATCTCAGAAACGGCTCACTCGATTTAATTGCACTTTTCGGTATTGTACTATGGTAAGGTATTGTTTTTTATTTTATTTCAATAAATGGTATTTTTACCATGATATTATTATTAGAAAACGAAAGAAATGCAAATTAGTAAATAAAATTAAAGTCATAAGAATGAATCGATAATCAGTAATATATCAAAAACGAATGAGTAGCCCATTCCGTAATGAAGCCGCCTTCAAACATCGCGCGTTTCGTAGGATAGGTAATGTTGAATCTATGATATATTTTAATGTATTTATTGTAATAATGTTATGTAAAAAAACCATTTAATTAAAATAAATCTCCAGAAGTGATACTACTACTATTTATTTTAATAAGGATGATGACCAAATTCTATAAAATATATTAACCATAAATCGATATATTTTAATTTAAATTAAATGTATTAAATGGGCCACGTAAATAAAAAAGAGCATTTTGTATTACAAAAAAATGCTGTAAATTTGCTATAACAACTGTTTTACACATAATATTATCTGTTAAAGGATGATAAGTCGCACGAAACTTTCACACTCACACAAACGCAAAGCTCACCTTAAGATTAACCTCTAATCCTCGCAGGGGACGAGATTTTAAAATAAAAGAAGTAAGAAAAGGGCGCGCAGTGTTAAGACAAATTACAAATCCATGTATCCATGAGTGTTCTAGCAACATCTAAACACCGGTCCAGTCGTACATTATTTCCCAAAATTTTTAAATTAAGAACATAAATTGCAGGTAAAAAACAAAGTAAATGTAATAATTCGTGAATTTGCAGCACACAAGTATGTGGTCGCACATTACCACACATTAAAACTAAGTTTAGAAAGCAGGCATTCTTCCCACGAGAAAAATATTAACCGGGAAAAGTAATAACAGTTAAAACTTGTGGAATGTTATATGTTATAAAACATATATCGTGTAACTGAAAAGGTTATTTTGTCTAACATACAAAATTATATGAAATTTGATAACTGACTCTTTTTAAATTTATACACAGATTATATTTAAAATCCTATCGTGACGCAGGGCACAAGTGTGCTACCGTAAACCCAAGAGGTTGTAGATTCAATCTGCATTTGGGGAAATTAAACAATTTCTTCGAGTTGTGTCTGCGCTCTGGTAACGAGGCAGACCATTGAGTTTCACCAATCAACACGCAACGTTGAAATTCAGCAGAAAATGAGTAATGAAAGGGAGTTCCTAAACCCTAAGTCCTCAAGTTCTCTTTGCCTGCCACGAGTGGGAGGCAGCGTGAAGCTGTAAAATAAATGTTTTACAATACATTGTTGGACTTACCTCTATGAGACCTTTTTTCGAGTAACAAATGAAAAGTAAATAATAGGTGAATATAATATTAATTATAGAATAATGGTTGAAACGACGGTTTACGGGCGATAATCTTATGTGATAACGTCCTAAGAAAACATGGATGAAAAATTTCATGAACCTTTGTGAATTGAATAGAAATTTTATCACTTAATGATAATTATATTGTATAATACGAAGAAAAACTTAATTGAAAGTTACATAAGCTTCTGGATCTAGTATTTAATTTAGTAAAATAAACAATTCATGAGTCCATTCAAAACATACAGTCATCTGTACTGTAGTACCACAGAGCCAGTAGAACTGTCATCTAAGACGTATCTGACATATGGCTATAACTTACACGTCATTTAACACATAGCGTTGTTGTGACATACTTCCTAGAGAAAGAGTGATAAGTATTATATAAATCTTCTGATATTTTGTGATTGACAGACAAACTAATGTACTTAGAATATTGAAAATTGGCAAAGTAGGTAGATAAGAGAGTCCAAGCGTGTACTGAGAGAAGATTCCTCCAATTCTTAAAAGGAAAGAGGAGAACTAAGATTTTCTATAATAGGCCTGAAAGCCCACACAAACAAAATGTTGGATGATTATATACAAATAATGAAACATACCTTTAGGATTCTTATCCAAATTGATAACTCACCAGATTCCCATAAAGATACTTGCGTTTCCCTCTTTCCAAAGGCGTTGTGTGTTAAGTTGGTTAAGATAATTCCTAACACTAGGTCCCAGGTTCTCTCCTCTTTCCGACAGCAGGCATTTTTTTATGCCAGCTACTGTTGTTATGATATACATACATATATATTTATTACTTCCACACAAAAAAAAATTGTACGACGTCTACAACATCTCTTATGTACACAACACGTATTTTTGATGTTTACATGTATTTTTTTTAAAATAACACTGGATGAAAAATAAAAACTGTTGTTTTAGTACGCTATATCAAGGAGATAATTTTGTGTAACAATTGGAACGCAGTTGTTTGGCTGGCTTATTTAGGTTAGGCAACCAAGTACAGTTAATTCTATCTCAATATCAAATTGTTTGACAACATATGTATGTACTCACAGACACTTGAGCCTGTTAAGGAAACTTTTAATTTGTTTGATCACACAACTTAATAATTGTTACCTATTTAATATTTACAATATGAATGTTATAGCGGCTTTGACCCGGAATTTGGTGATTTCAACGACTGTAGCCGAGATTGGTTAAGTTACTGATTTGTAATTATTACATTTGAACAGTGCGGCGTTGAGTTCCACTAATTAACAAGCGACGGTTGTTCGTTACCTACCCGCTACCCGCTCTGGTAGATATAGTGTGGCGTTCAGTTCCGTAACTGACAAATAACATTATTTGGTGGAAAGTAGGGGTTTGTGATGTCTTAACATGAGTTTTGGCTACCGCGGTTACATATATGGAAAAAGAAGTTAATCAGGGAAAAATATTTGCGAATTAACACTTGGTCTAAGAAGCAAGGCCTTCTTAAGTGGATCACCTTTTAAACGGGGAAATTGCCTATATCTAATATTATATACTTTTCTCTATCATTCAACACACAATATCTATGTAAATTCGGCGTAATATTGGAATTGTAACTGCTTAACGGCTTTCTAAGACAGATAACGTACAGATGAAACTATTTGGCTTAGATAGCTGAAAATTGGCGTATAGGAAGGATGTGGAATGCATTAGTAGATTTCTTAAGATTATTACGGAAAGAAAAAAAGGATCGCAACATTTTTCTAACCAACAAGTGAGAGAAAAGGATTATAAGTTTGAAATTCTTGACTATTTGTGTGCCTGTGTATACCTCTGTAGCACCGTGCTATTTATCGAAAGCCATGTTTATCACGGTGTTTCTTAGTCATGAAAATTGGATTAACAGTTTAAGAGGTACAAGCATTTTGACAAGACGCTATATGATTTATTTGGGTCGGGGATTTTCTGTACAAACGAAGTTAGGGGCGACAACTAGTTAAATATCTATCAAACTGCAAAAAGAGCATCAATTTTCTTATTTAAATTAAGAAATATTATAAGTTTTTCATTAAAATCTAAATATAGAGTCGAGTGCTTTAGTGCTTTGAACTTGATATTTTATTTTAAATTAAATTTCATAAGTTGTTTATGAATACTTTTGAAATTGTTCAAAAATAATTAAAATTTCAGATAAATATTTACGTATTTAGAGTCAAATAGTTTTGGAATGTTTATTTTAATCTATTATTATTAATTATTTATAAGTACATCGTGGTGCAGCTAATCTTATTTTTAGCTTTACGCTGCAGGTGAAAGTTAACCACCATTATCCATCGTGTATGAGCTTCGATTTTTCGCTCTGGTTTGAAAATAAGCCACGGCGTTAAATTCAGTTAAATTTTGAAATATAGTACTATAATAAAATGGATTCAGTTAATCTCAGGTATATTCAAGAAGGAAACTTAATATGAACCACTCAAATTCGATCAAATTCGATGGACATGAATTGATTGTCAATTATTTATTTCAATTGACAAACGTCGAGGCCTGTCGTGGCGCAGCGGTAGTAGCGTGTAGCTGTAACCGAGAGGTTCTGGGTTCGATCCCCAGTCGAGGAAATGAAACATTTAATATTTTCATTTTAAATATTTAATGTTTCATTTCTTCGTCCTGGTAATAACGCAAAGCGCGGCGTTGAGTTCTGCCACTTAACACGGAAAGCTTCAAATTCGGCGGTAAGTGGGGAACGGAAGTGGAAAGGAGTGTCCTAACACTAGGTTCCCGGGTTTCCTCTGCCTACCCTGCCTTGTGCGGGATACAGCGTGAAGCTAAAAAAAAATTAACAAACTGTAAGCGATGAGGAAACTTTAGAGGATGAATATCCAGTTAATTATGAAATATCCAATTGGTACAGAAATCTTAGGGAAATTTTAAGAATTCATCCGAAAATTAGAGAATTACGGTTAGTTAGCTTCTATTTGAATTTCATTTTAGGGACCGTATTTTCACTTTTGTTTGCAAACAGTGTTCAAGAAGTGGTCGATACGGAATTAAAGATTATAATTAGTTTAAATATTAACAATATTTTAAATATTAGTAAGTAAAGCACGTTTGGAGTACCTCCTAAATTATTTAAATTATCGACCAAGTGTTGGTGAACGAATAGATTATGACATAAATTCTGACATAAATATCAGACACTAATGGACAGGCTGTTAATTTGTAAGTGTACTGGAATTGTATCTCTTTCATCTAATACAGAGAACTTGTGAATATGTAGCGGAATTAATTATTTCTGTTTCTACGCTCTAAAAAGAAGAAGCTTAATAATTTTCAAAAGATATCTAATAATCAAGTTTCAACCGTGTGATCAGATCAATCCGGCTGAAAGTGAGGAGGCGGGATAGAATTTGAAGAAGTGAACATAAGCACTAAAATTTAAGAAATATTAATTTTACTCAATAACCTCTGAGGTTCTTAGTAGTAGTCTTTACTGATAAATTAATTGGATTGTTTTCAATTTTTTAAACTTATATATTTCTCAAGACTTGTGTGTTAAGTGGCAAAACTCAACGCTGCTCTTTGTCTTGGTAACAGAGCGAAGAAATAAAAATTATATATTTTCCTGTGCAAGAACTGAACCAACAACTTTATAGTCAGACGCTACGTCACGCTGTGCCACCGTGCCACAATAGCCTCAATACGTTTATTTTTTGACATACAGTTGCACAATTATATGTACCAAAATAAACTATATAATTTAGTGACTAAACAGCTTTTTATTTTTATTTCTTTGAAAGAGAGGAAACACAAGTTAAAATTAAACAAATGACGTACTTTAATAGATTTACGATCTTGATACTTGGCAACGACGAAGTCTGCGGCTTGCGGGAGGGACTCTTCTAACATCATTAAACAGCAATTAAAGTATTATATTGTTCACTTCAAAGAGCTTTATACAAGCTTTGCATAAGTCCTTGTTGCTCTCTAATCATCGACGCAAAAAAAGGTGTTTGACCTCTGTGTCCGTGTCTGTCCGTGTGTGTCTGTCTGTAGCTACTGAATAAATGAACCAATTTGCGTGTGGTTTTTTTATACATAATCTTGTCTTTTGCGGTGGATTTTAGATGTTTTTGTTATACTTACGTTATGTTTTACGATAATATTTTTTTGTCTTTTTATGTTTTCTCAATGTATCTAGCAGAGATAAACTAGTGTCCTAACAAATTTCGTTCCCCTTTCTCTTGTAACCAGAATGAGTACGTGAGAATATTAAACAATTTATACTGTCCAGGGAGAATAGAACGTGCAACAATTTCGCTCACAATCACACGTGTGTTCCACTGCGCCACGGCCACTCTAGTGATATAATAAATTATAAACAATATTATAGATATTAGTTTAGTTATTTAGCATAAACACAATAATAAATTGGTTTTCCACTCGATTCAAATATGAAATAGTAATTAGTATTCAAATATGGTTATCAGGATCACAATGCTAATTACGAATAATATATTTACATTTATTGATATTTAATTTGGGTATAAACAATTACTTTCTTATATCAATATATAAGATAAAGCAATGCGTTTAGTTCCGCCACTCAACACGTAATGCCCCAAGAATCAGGTGGAAGTTGACTAGAAATGTGTTAATGGGGGTGGAGTGTTTACGTTAAGTTTCCTGGTTTCCTATACCTACAGTGTAAATTTGAAAAAATGCTATAAAAAAATAAAGTATTTCTTGCACCGGTTCGTCGATCGTGACAGAAAACGGTGGTAAATTAAATAGCTTTTATACAAGTTTGCCATATTGTGAAATGAGTAATCAAAAACAAAGATTCACACTTTTTTCACCGAGGTAAAGGAACTACTTTCTTGAAAATAAGACGCTTCATTCCAAATTTCAGCTAATATTTCGCCAAAGTACCTAAAGTTACTGAATTCAATGCCGCATTTTTTCTTGTCACAATTCATTTTCCCTAATAGAAACTGAATCAACAGTAGTTTATTTTAATCAGACGTTGTACGACTGCGCCACGACGGCTTACTAATAGAAATATTTAATAAACGAATACATATTGTATTTTTGTGATTCATTATTTACTTAAGAAATCAAATAAGATTTGTATTCTTTTATTCTGTTCTTATTTGCTTGAGTCCAATACAAATACCAAAGCACGTTAGACACAGATAGTGTCTACGTTTTGTTTTTGTTAATATTTAATATGCTTTGATTAAGTATCTTTAAGTTATATTTACTTTAAACTAATCTTAACGTTTACACAAGTTCTTTGAACTCACAACTTCACTCTTTAGCTTTATATGAACTAATGACCAACACAAGGATTTAACCCCTTATGCTTATTGTTTTTTTAATATAATTTTTAACATACATATATGTTAATCTGATCTGTAAACCATATTGCTGTAAAGAGTTCCGCCACTCAACATGCAATGCCTAGGCGGAAAACGACGGGTGGAACGAAGTGTCATAACACTAGGTTTCTAAGTTACCTCTATCTACTCTGCTATATATGGAATATACTGTTCCTAGTGTCAAGACACTCCGTCTCCATTACGTTCTCTACGTACTTATGTTCTCCACTTTCCGTCGAATTTGGCACATTGCATGCTGATGGGTGAAGTGGGGTTTGCCTTGCTTTGCCTTATTTTAAGAGCGATAAAAAGTTGACAACCAGTCGCCAGTTTACAGTCGTACACTTGCGATCTTGCACTACGATAAGCGTCAAAAATAAACAAAACTATCTTTTTTAAATACTTTTGTAATACAATATTACTGTACAAATAGTTTTTCAAACTCTGTCAATAATATTACAACTTTATAAATTATGCATTTCACACAGACGGGGTTTCTATTCACTGTAGACGCTCTCAGCTCTCATTGTTATTTGAAGGAGAAAAATGATAACCGCATGATTCCTCGAAGATGCCTGAATGCTACAAGTAACGAAGCGATTAAAGATTTTTTATTAGATGTCTATAGAAGACAGAGAGAACTTTTCACCAAATTCATAAAGCATTAAAAAGCGTTACTTAACACTGCTTACTAGAGCGAGAATTGTTCAAATGAAATAAAACCTTTACCTAGTCTCTGATAGCAAACTACTTAAGCTTAAAGCTCCGAGCTTATCGTTGAGCACAGATACCACTGGCGCAGTACTGGCATAGATCCAAATGACCTGTATAAATGTTAGCATTTTGCTGTAACACCGGGCGTTATAATTTTTGGATTAAAAAGGATTTTAATTTTTCGAAGCCGTCATGGCACAGTGATACAAACATATTACTATAAATACTACAGCCGTAGGTTCAATACCCATTCGGGGGGAAAAGAAATATTTAAATTTTTTATTTCTTCGTTGTAGTAATGAACGGGACCCAATGTGCATTCCCACTTTGGGTCCCGCCACTCAACGCGTAGTGTCAGTTCCTACTGCCTATCTTGCTATATGTGGTGTAATATTTGTTTATATTTAACAATTTCCTAAAAAGCATTTAGCTATGTATACAAAAAAGTAATTTACTTAACCAGTAAACAAAATGGGAAAATATCTCGAGAGAGATTTTTAAGAAACTCCATTACCAGCATCAAAGAGCCACTGTGCGTATCACTCGCGGAATATATTAATATCTTGTTAAAAAATGTCTTTTTCATATTACGGGGCAATGGTATTAAAATCAGACCGTCCTTATTTTATTTGAATTTGGAATGCTTCAGGATTGTTTTAAGGTGACTGTTAACTTAAAGTATTCAGTTTTCGCCGAAATTTTATAGAAGCATTGCGTGTTAAATAGCATAATTTAACACCGCGCTTATTGTCATTTTCAAAGTGCGAAAATAAAATGTAAGTAGGAATCACTTATACAATAAAAAAAACATACATCTTGAATACGTAACAGCTCCGAAATTAGGTGAAGTATAGAGAATAGGAGTGTATTGACGCTAGATTTCCTCTGCCTCCCTTGCGTAAAATTCACAAAAACAAACATTTGCTATGAAAAAGACAGTGGAACAGTTGGCCTGTGACCTGACACGCATTTTTTATATAATAAAAACAGCTATGTACCCGTCGGAATTTTGCAAGAAAAATATCGTACCATTGTCTATATAAATGGAAAAGAATCAGGTTTGCTGTATTTCGGCCCCTTAAATGTAATGTATTTTAGTGTTTTTTTATAATAGTGGTGCAAGAAATAAATAATCTGTGAATATTTCAACTGTTTAACTATCACTGTTCATAAGATACAGCCCGATAGATGACGGACAGCGCGGTCATATCAATAGTATACTGTTTACCCTATAAGGCGAAAAATGATATAAGAAGATAAGGCGAAAAATAGAGCATGAAGTGACTTATCATTTAATTATTGTACTGACAACGAAAATATGGAATAAACCGTTAAATATTAGTTAGTTAGTTAAGTAATTAGTTATATTTTATCTATCTACAAAATTTGTAACTCCTAGTATAAGTTAGCGTATTGAGACGTCCTAAATCTAAAAATAATGTTTTTTTTTAATTAAATTATATAATTAATATTAATAAAAAAAAATATTGTTTTAAGTTAAAGTACTTGCTATAATTTTTAAATATAATATTGGCTCAATAATTTACTGCCAAAGTCAAACGAAAAAAAAAACAAAAGACAGAGAAAGAAGAGCGGTGGTGAGCGCATTTTCTGGTATAGAATGGTTGTTTATAAACTCTTAGGGAAGTTTTAATTTACAAGTAATATACTTGAGTTATATGTTTTATATTTTAAACAAGACAGTATGAAATATATAAATATACGGAAATAAATATATAGGGGACGTTTTACGAGGTACGTAAAATTACAATTTTAATAAAGTGCGTAGAATGCTAGCCGCCATCTTTGTTTGTGAAATTAATGTTAAACAAGTTTTGTAAATTATAATCATATAAGTGTAATGTTCAGCTATATTCGTTATTATTTAATGTGCATGAAATATTAATATACTTATACTACGTAAAATTGCGTGTAAAAGGTATTGTATCTAAATTTGTACTTACCTATTTAATATGTAATGCATATTTACAGTTTATAATCGCAATATATTATATGAATTAATTTAATATCGTAAAACAAGGGATGTCTTTCGACATCTTTTATTAAATTAAAAAAATATATGAGGCTATTGCAAAATATAATTTATAATGTAATATATACGTAAATACCGATGTAGTATTGTCCAGGGTTCATTGACCCTTTATTTCACTAATAACTCATGTTGAAATTAAGACTGACTTGACGCTGCTTGTCTTAGCAGGGTCTAATGTACTCGGCGCGTGATTTGCTATGGCATATAATTTTTACATCGTGATCGATGGCGTCTCTCGGTGCGTGAGCGATGCTTGTGTATCGTTGGATATACTCGTAGATGCAACAGCTTGCAGCAGAATAAAAGCTTATAATAATGCTATAGGTTTACATTACGCGACGCGAATTTTATACAAACTCCTGCAAAAACCATTTAATGTTTGTATGTTTTTATTTCATTCATTTATATGTTTGCCTTTTTCCCAGCTCCAAGAGAACGTTAATACGCAGTGTTAAAATAAGTGGTCTTGAGCCAGGCTCCGTTAAGAGTGCATAGTCACTACATTCCTCATTTTATATCCAATTTTCAAGACTTTGCGTGTTTATTAGACTCGTATATCTCTACGCAACTCTTTATCTTTTTACTAGCAAGAGAAAATGAGAATAATTCTTATCTCCGAGTGGGAATCGAACCCACCATTCTCATATTTGCAGTACTCGTGTTATTGTACCGCTACTCCACAACGACTTCTATAATTTTAATATTTATTTATATATTGAATGTAGGCCAATAGCATAAACGGACCGGACCCAGTGTCGATTAAGGTTTTAAAAACAGGCCCATAAAGTAAAGAGACTCGTAAAGTACGAATAGTTGGGACAAAGTATTTCATTTTTTTCAATGTTCCATAGACGCTTAGGGCGTTTATCTAAGTGTTGTTCAGCCGTATATGATATATTGTTAGTAATTCGTTTAGAAGTTTTTGCGTGAAAGTAAAACAAACATCCATCCTCACAATTTTTATTTATAATGTAAATTACTTTTATACTAAATACTTTACTGTAGGGTAAGGTAAGAGGCCCTACGATTATCCGATAGTAAGTTGTACGTAAAACACTAGCGTGAAGCTAAAAGGGTGGTGTCAAGTGGTGGCAAGTTTAAAATTTTTGTAATATTTTTTTGTTTTTCAGCAGAATGGAATAAGTTGAAATAACATTATGAGAAACGAACATCTATAAAGTATTCAGCGATGTTAATGTGAGGAAAACACACATTTATCATCGTTATATTACTGACATCATTGTTCGAAACAACTACGATAGAACTGTTACATTCAGGGGCTTAACTTTAGTAAGGAAAGATCTTTTACTGGAGATTAAGTGTCCATTGTAGCGGAGTAACCTTACATTTTTTTATAAATATGATAGTTCACAGTAGGGACAAAAATATTGTATGGCAGCAGAATGTCACGCTAGGTTCCCAAATTCCTTACACGTGCCCTGCGATATGTAGTTGAAAAAAATCTCTTAAACTTTTTGACTTTGACCGATTTATAACATTTTATTATTTACTGTAACGATTATGTAAACCGCCTCATTTAGACTTACTTTTAGGAACTTGAGTAAAGTATTTAAAACAGATCGAAAAGCAATCACTCACAAACTTTAAATTATCTACAAAACTTGTCGTTTAGCAGAATTTGACAGACAAACTTGTTTTTAGCATCATAATAACAAATTAACATGAATGAATACTCAACAATTCTTTACGCTCATTATCAAAACAAAGGAGAGACAAAGGACATTATATCAAAAGCTTTTAACAAATAGCAAAATATAAAATTACAATATACATAAATTATATCAATACCTACTACGTACGTACCTCTCTTTGAAAGACGGCGACGGCTTTTGTAAGTGTAATCAAATGTGTCAATACTTAAAACAAATCGGTTGCAGCGACTTATACAAATAAAAACTTTCATTTATACACATTCTCAGCGTAACGTTAGTGTTCCAATGTTATACTGGACACAATTGCAATGAACTAACTGACATTACGCAAAAAATATCGGGTAAACTGTGTAGATTAAGATTTTATTTTTTTTATAATTCACATTTAAGGAATTTTAAGGAGCTTTTATTTGACTTACCGTGTTGCAGTTTGTGAGTTAGCGCATGTGATATCTTGCAAGATCAATTTGATCACTTCGCAGGGTCTAATTGAGCTTAATAAGTTACAATAACTATTATTAATTCTCTTAATTTAAAATGACCGCCGCAATAAATTGGCCGATTACAAATTATTGTACACTCCACCAATATGGGTTTATCACAAAAAAGTTTGTTTTCGAAAGGGCCTTTTTCTAATTATTCTTAACAGTTAGAATATAGAAATACCATTGCAATTCGTTCGTGATATCTTTTTAAGATGTACAATTTTAATGAATAGACCGTCTACTCTAAAACTGAACTTGCAAACACGTGTAATGACAAAAAAGAGCAAAAAAAAAATAAGAAATAAATAATAATATTTTTAATTATTATAATTATTTGTAAGTTCACTTTTATGAATCATATTTTATTTGGTGTTTACTAAAAAAATATCAGACTATAATATTGTATGTCATTGAAAAATTTCAATTATTTAAAATATGATTAGAGACAATGCAGATTACAAATGAACGCCCTTCCAACAAATTTTGTTTATTTAAATGTATAAACGAAATTTATTTTTATAGCACAACCATGAACAAATTTCCGAGAGGTGCAAAAGTAACGCGACAGGTTGTTTATTGGTGGGTCCCTACTCGAGGAAATGACATGTTTAAGTATCACTAAGTTCCCAGGTTCCCTCTTCTTACTTTGCTATGTGCGGGATACAGTGTAAACAAAAACAAGCAAAATATAAAACAGCCCTTTTAAAATAATTATATGTAACTTAAGCTACGCAATGGATTTTAATTTGGTTTTCGTTCATTTACGTAGAAATTTGAGGTAAAGGCTTATATTTACATCATATTATGAAGATATATGGTATACAAAAAGAAAACAAAGGAGACCACCAGGGGTTTATGGTGTCCCGATGTATAAGTG
>DWMZ01001821.1:0-15398 GCA_018249855.1 Eueides tales michaeli
TTAACACATGTTTGAAGTCGTGCCCTATCTCGCACATATAGACGACGGTGACGATTACTGAGGATATATCTTGAGGCGGCTTTGTTTAGAATAGTGTTAACCGACTTCCAAAAGGAAGAGGTTTTCTATACGAAATCACTCAATTTTATTTACTAATCTCGATCACTTTCTTGTTCTAATTACATTATGACTTAAGACAATATTTATACATTGAAAACTAAAATGTTAGCTAAAGGAATAAACTTTTGAAGCAATGTTGTCGAACTTAATAGTCAGCCAAACAAACAGTCAAACAAACAAACAGTCAAACAAACAAATAAATTAAATATCATTATTTTGGGCCCTATTACCGATATTAATTTACAAGCTTGATTTATCATAAGTATAGATTAGAAAAGCAATTTTAACCATTTCTAGTTAGTTTATTCGAAACGGTAAAAGAATGCATATTACATACAGTTTTAAGAAAGAGTGTACTGGTAATGTACTTTATTATGGCCGCGTTGTTATTTTCGTTTTTCTCTGAAACCCACTTCCATAACTTACATAGGTTGCATCACATTGCATCGTGAAGTATTTATGTACGTAGCAACTTACTCTGAGATACGTTGCTTACGTATACGATCTGGTGCTTTGCGAGATAGTAGTTAAGACTTTTCCTATGGTTCAGAGATCAAATTGTAATGAAATTTGTTTATTTATGAATTACGGCCAGTGAAGCCAAAAAAAAACGTAGAAGATAGTAAAACAAGTAACTTAAAATTAAAAATTTCTAAATCTTTAGATAATTTGAAGACGTTCGGAATTTCGTTTGCTCGAACTATAAAATATTGGCGAACATAAAATCATGCAGTTCCATTGGTTAATTCTCTTCCACTATTTTCCTATACTCCTCAATGACACTAAATACCAAATTTTAGCGTATTTATATAGATAGATGTGAGACATGTTATGGCATAGGTGTACAAGCGTACTGTAAGCGAAGGACATATTGGGTGGGTCGATTATTGCTCGAGATATTTAAATATTTAATAATTTTAATTTCTCCTTGCTCAGCGTTGAGCTTACCATTTAACAAAAAATGCATCAAACTCGGCGGAAAGTGGGAAAAAAAACGTCTTAATAGAAACAGAGTGTGTACTAGGTTCCCAAGTTCCTTGTACCTACCAGCCATTAGCAGGAAATAGCGTGGAGGTAAAACATAAAAATAGACAGATAGATAGTTTCACCGAGAAAATAATGTAGCTTTGAGTGTAATCATCGCGTATCACTGTAAGATACTTTGAACACAAAGGGGACGCCATTAGCTTTTCTTTGTCCCTTCTTCCGGTCTTTACTAAGTTTAGTACCAACGAAATGTCAATCTTAACGCATTATTGTGTTGTTGATTTTTTTTATGTTAAATAAAATGTATTTATGAGGCCTGTCGTAGCGCCCTGCGCTACGACAGGCCATGTAATTGACAGTAAATATCGATCTTACATCCACACAGTCAATATGTGATCTCACATTTAAAAATGTGATCAAACATTCGCACATGCGATCTAACATCCACATAAATCATGTCTTATTCACACGTGATGATCTTGTATCCACACATATGACCACACATTCAAACATTCGTATATATGATCATACATCCACACATATGATGCCACATCTACAAATAATTACAAAGACACAAAAGTTATTATGCATCCACACATGTGATGACTTATCGACACGTATGTTAATTTGTCACATCCATACATATGATTTCACTTGCACGTATGTGACCATACATCCACACATGTTATCTTACATATGATCTGAAAGCTACATATGTAAATACATATCCACACCTGTAATCACACATTCACATATGTGACTACAACCACACATGTTATTATACATCCACATATGTGATCTCACATGCACACATGTGAACTTTTATCTGCACATGTGAACTGTGATCCACATATGTGAAATTCCATTCACACATGTGAACTGTCATCCAGATTAAGATTAGATGTGTCGATATGGGATGAAATGTGTCGATGTGAAGTCACATGTATGGATGTGATATCACGATGTTCTGCCTCCTGCTAGACTTATCCCGAGCTCTATCAACTGGGTAGGCTGCTTATTAGGGTAGGTATTAAGCGAATTCACCAATTCAACTGGTCAAATTTCCTTACTTCCTTAGAAGTGGAAATATTTCATTTTAACTGCTCTCTTATAGTTCACGATGTTATATGGCCTATACCAATCCTAGCTATAAAAGAGTTATACAATACAAAAAGATTTTCACAAATGAATCTGGTAAGTCTTGAGATTAGTACTTTTATATATTGATTTTGATTTTTGATTTTGAATATTTAATTTGAAAATATTAAATATTTCATATCCTCGAGTGCGGATCGAACCCACAACCTGGCGCTTTAACAGTCACACACTCGTGCTCCTGCGCCACGACAGGCTTCACCTTGTATAATTAAAATTTCATTTAATTTTGACGTAGCCAACAAAAAAAATAATTTACAAAGGTACCTTCCGCACTGAAAATGCTTTATACACGACTGACACTTAACTATGTCTAATTTACAATGTGAGCGAGACCGCAGGAAATTGCACTTATAATAAATCTGTAACTGATCACTGTCACTGTACACGTAAGATAGATTAAAACAAATCGCATTGGGGACGTTTATTAATGTAATAGGGCAAAATTGATTGTTTTTGAGATTATTTGTCTGTCTGCTTGTGCGTTTGTACGTGCTAAACTCAGAAACAGGTAACCAGATGTAAGTGCTGTGTTCATTGTTATATTTTGTCAGTCTTCCCTTAACACTTAGTGTTGTTTCATTTTCTATCTGTCAAAAAAATAAAAAGTAAAGTCATACTTGAGATATTTAGTTGCGACAAAATTGCTACTTTTTTTTAATAAATTGAAAGTTCAGTTTTCAATAAATATATATATTCTTAAAAGTGATAATTTTATTAGAACACTAAAGTAATTGAGATTAGTAAGTAAAATATTAATAATTCAAGTGGGTGAAGCCGCGAGCTGCCGTTAGTATCCTTATAAAATCGACCATCATCAATTTACTGAAATACCCAATAGTAATTATATTAATAATTAATTTACAATGAACAGCAAATTTTAGAGCAGAAAAGCTTGAAATTGTCATTCCGTACTCATCACGTTGCTATTGTGTGGCTTTTTATAATTATATTTGAGTATTGTCATATATGGTAGCCACCACTGCGGTGATTTGTGGGCGAGGTGAGGGTAAGCAGAGGATACCGGGCAAGCTAGTATTACGATACACCGTTCCGTTACGTATTGTATTTATATATTGGCGGTACTTAACGCCGCACTTTCTGTTTGCGTTACGAGAACGAGAAACATATATTTTTTTTATATTTTATTATTTCAAGTACCTACCCCACTTGCCGCCGAATTTGAGATATTGCGTATTGTGTAGCGGAATTCAACGCCACGCTTTGCCTTGTTATTGAAGCGGGAAGTGGGGAACGGATAAGAGTGTCATAACACTAGGTTTTCAAGTTCCTGCTGCCTACCTTGCCGTGTGTAGTGTGAAACTTATTACTTCAAGTGGGGATCGAACTGACAACCTGTCGACTACTTTACGCACACAGACAGTCGCACGCTTGTTCTCCTGCGCCAGTACGTAAATGTAGGAGTATAAACAGTGTAAATCGATTGACTCTTCATGCTTTTTTCAGAAAAAAAAAATTTCACGATTATTACTTATGTTAGTTAAATGAAAAAACTGAATTAATCTGTATTAATATCATGTTTTAAAATCGATATACGAGATTTTTCCTTTTAAATTTGCTTAATTTAAAACCCATTTTTGCTATTGTAACACAGTATAAAACTATTAAATGGCCCATAATATTGAAGAAAAAGCAGAAAAAGCTAAGGCTTTTTTATATATTTCTTATTTTTCATATTTTTTATATTTTTTCGATAAAGAATTAAAAAAGTATACGCGATTACATAAACGTATTAACGTAAAACAAACAGACAAACGGACAAACAGACAGACAAAATTCTTAAAATTATATATTCATGTTCTATTAGTTATTTTAAGACCCCCTCTACATTGTTTTTTCGTAAAAAGATTCTCACGACTTTTTTTATTGTTTTATCATAATATTGATAGACAGTAGCTACCATTTTATTTACACTACTTATTAATACTAATATTTATTAAGGCTAATGATTATAACCTTAGGGCCTGTCGTGGTTCAGTTTTTTTTTTTTTTTTTTAAGTATATAAATGGCCGTCCCATTTATAAAAAACTGTGGGTTCGATTATCACTAAAGGAAACGAAGTACTTAATATTTTCAGTAGTTCCCTCTGGTAACGAGGCAAAGCGCGACGTTGAGCTCTGCCACTCAACGTGCAATTCAGCGGAATGTGGACATTGTCTTAATGGAAATGGTGTGTTTTATCACTAGGTGCCCAAGTTCCATCTATATACTTTGCTTTGTGCGGAATACAAAATAAGGGAAGGTAAAAAAATATTAGATCCTCATTATAAAAGACCTCTGGCTTCTTCTACACGTATATATACTTGGTACACGTGTGTATACTCGTTGAGTATGTAGGTGAACTCAAAGTACTTCTCTAAAAAGATAATAGCCAAAATTTACATAAAGTCCTAACAAATGTCACAAACAAAAACGAGAATTATGCGGTCAACAGCAAAATTTCTATCGAAAACACTCTTGCAAAGGAGTTCGTTAGTAAAACTGCAATTTGGTATTATTTTAATTTTAAACTTGGATTACTGAGACAGTCGTCGTGACTCAATGAAAACTCTTTTGATAGTAAGAGCGAGGGTTGTGAATTCCATTATCATTCTAGGGACATTTGCATATTTTTTTTAATAAATCAGAACATGAACACTCATTCCTAGTTTACTTACCTATGACCTAACGCTTATCCATATAAAAATTATTAGCTCGCTCATAGCAGCACATGCGGTGTTATCGATATCATGCAGTATTATTTATATGTAAACAACACAGCATGATATTGAGATATTATCGTGAGTGACAGTGATTACTTGTCATCAGGAGTCCTAAACGATAGTTAACCTTTTTCAAACAACAAAAAAAAAACAATTAAGTCCAAAACGGATTAACCAATCAAGGTTCCGTATTATTTATTGTATAAGATTTAGTATTCTTATATTTATTGTATAAGATTTAGTGTAAGTCAACGGAAAATAGAATTTATAAAGGATATTATCGGTTATAGATATAAATTGTGTCAAATTGACAATTTTAAGTTAGAGAACCATAATTATAAATCCATTATATTAATCATTTTAAGTAAAGCGGCGTCAAGTTATAAAAATAAATTATGTTGTTGCTTGGAAAATAAATTAAAGTAATCACAAAGCTTTGAAGTGTTTGATTTAGAAGACACTAGACAAATTAAACAAGATAAACTATAATTTTATAACTAATTACATTAATAGCTAAATTTTTGAAATCATTAAAAGGTTTCAATTTACTAAAGGACCACTTTCTTTCAAGAATTTTCATTTTATACTATTTATTTTAATTTAAATAAAATGAAAACATATCGTGTCAGGGGGCATAAGCGTACGTCTGTAAAAGTAACCAGTTATGGGTTTGATCTCTAGTTGAGGAAATGAAATATGTAATATTCGTATTTCTTCGCTCTGATAACAGGGCAAAGTGCGACGTTGAATCCTGCCTCTCTAAATGGTATGTCTCAAATTCGACGGGTATGTGAAGAGGGTTAACCCTAGGAGACAATTCTGTTCCTAGGGATCAAGGCTCCTAATTTCCTTCATTTGCGTTTGCCTCTCCGTCATTTGCGGATTACAGCGTATAGCTGATTAAAGAAATATTTTATAATAAGATTATACACTACTTACAGTATTTCTGCTTCATAAAGCTGAGGTTAGTTAAGTTTGTTATGCATATATTTTGAATTCCTTACTTAATTATCATACTGTAGTACCGTCACGGCGCAGAAGGCGTCCCACAGTCCGAGCGTAAATGGTACAATTATATATTTTTGTTCAATTTTACTTACCTCTGCCTATCTTACTATTTTTTGCATATAGAATATTAGGTAGAGGCACCTTAATGCTTAGATATTGCGTTCAAACACGTCCTACGGTCTCCAAACACGTCGTCAAATTACGTCGATTTAAAATATTAAGTTCGTAAATATTGCTATTTTTTATTATTTTGACAGAAATTTTATTTGTATAATATGTTCACTATCTACAGATATTGTGTTATAGGTGATTGTATCATTAGAATTTGAAAGTAGTGAAAATAAATAAATAAAACAGTGTAATTCAATTGGATGAAGCTGCGGGCAGGTCGCTACTTACCAATATAAACGTTTCCTATAATAAATATAACATATATTATACAACAAAACAGTTATACAAATGTATATAATTTCTTTATCAAAAATAAAGACATTAACTTTACATGTTCTGGAATAAGTAAACATTATCCAGTAATTTCAAGTAATCACTGCATGTAATAAAAAAATAAACTTGGTATCTCAACATTTCGGTTATTGCGACTCGGCACTCTGCCAGACATACCTAAGTTTAGACCAGTTGTTATTAATTACCGATGTATTATTCTCACTTAGGAGTTTTGGGAGCTATTGTAGTGCAGTGACATCGTGCTTAGCTATTATCGTAAATGTGTAGGGGAGTATCGTAATGATTCAAAAAAGAAGGAAGACAAAACTTGGCATTGTTTCAAAAATTAAGTGGAAAGTGCACGAAGTGAACATTAGGTTCCTTTTCCTATAATTGTAAGAGATAGTCTAAATTATATATCTTTGAATGAGGCCTGTCGTGGCGCAGGGATAAAATATTTAATATTTGTGAAGAAATAAAATTTTTAATATTTTCAATTCTTCGCTCTGGTAATAAGGCAAAGCGCGGCCTCGGCAACAGATCGGTCGATATCGACTGGGATTAAATATTCAATATTATCATAATCTCACTCTGGTGACAGAGCAAAAAGCGTGGCGTTCGGCTATGTACATACGTCACTTAAAGCAAAGTATTAGTAATTCGGCAGAAAAAGGAGAACAGAAGTCTTAATGGGAACAATGTCGGGAACCTAAGTTCCCAAGTTCCCTCTACATTAATACATAAAGGAAAAAGTGTAAACCTTAAAAAACACAAACTACTTTAACTTAATGCGACTAAAACATTACTACCAGCTTGAGCCATTTCGTTACTTTTCAAAGAATAACATTACCTTATATATGAACATTTTCAATTTTATTCAAGAAAAAATTTTAAGGTTTCACCACTGACTTGCAAACACTTTTAAACCACGTTTTTAATTAGTTTCTGGCGTTCATGGGAAATTAGTTCTACAGTAAGTGACAAGAAACATAATTCAAAGTTAAACTTCTGGAGAAGAACAGATCGTGGATTCGATTCCTACTCGAACAAATTAAATATTTAATATTTTTATATCTTCACCCTGGTAACGAAGCAAAGCTTGACGTTGAGAGTTCCGCCTCTCAACAAACAATGCCTCAAGTTTAGCAAAAAGTAGAGAACGGAACGAAGTGTCTTTACCCTGCCATGTGCGGGATACAGCGTGAAGCGTGAATATATATAAGAACTTTATATAGAGTTACCACGTTAAGTTTCGCCATTATGTACCCAACACCTTATGAATTAAGCGAGAAATTGGGAATAGAATTGTCCTAATGGGAACAGAGTGTCTTCACACTAGATTCCAATTTAATTTAAAAATCTTAAATATTTTGTTTCTCACAGTCGGGTCCAAAGCCATATCCATCGTATTTTCAATTATTTTTCTGTATAAGGCCATTTTTTCTCTAAAAGACAGACTTATCTGATTCTTAGTCAACAAAGTAATAGACCCGCTTCTGTAACAACGTCCCTAGAGAATATAAAAATGAAGCTAAAAGAGCACTTTTATATTCCTTTGCGTAAACTTTAAAAACCTATTTCATCTTTATAAGGGTGGAATTTAAAAGAGCCCTTGGCAATGTAAATATTTTAGTTTTAAACAATATTTATTTTAATCCTGCATACACACATAAACATAAAACAGAACTATCGGTACACACTTATGCAATCACACATAAACACATACACAACCATAGGTCACCCACACACAGACATAGTGTGAGAAAATTCTGCCTCCATTAATACACTTCCGTTCCCCGCTTTAGCTTATTCAGCTGAATGAGGCATTGAATGTTGAGTGGGGGAACTCAACACGCTTTACTTATTTTATCAAAACAAAGAAATGAAAATATTATTTTTTTCCTTTTCTCAAATGGGAATCGAATCCAAAGTCTGTCACGTTTACATTCGCACGCTTGTACGTCTGTGCTACCATTGGCATCAAAAATAGGAATATTTTCTAAATTTTATGTGTACCTTATATTCTAAGTGGTAATCTTTAAAAAGCTTTATACGGCATATGCGTTAGCGTCCATAGTGGTTTTACTATCTACTTTTTATATGTTAAGTTTTATATAACAGTCTTGCCACAATATGAGTAGCTGAACTGTCTTGCGCTGTGACGAATGTATTATACAAAGGGGAGTTTACATTAATCATAATTTTAGGACCAAAAGAATTACATAAGAAATGGTAATTTAATTGGCCGCCCATCAACGCGTTATGTCTCAATAATTCAACGGAAAGTGGAGAACGGAGTGCCTTAATACTAGACTTTTGGATGCCCCCTGATATGATCATGATATATAACAGCGTATATATATGAAAAAAGTAAAATTATACAAATAACAAATATTTCATTTCTCTGTCTAGGAGTCGAATCCAAAGCTGTCGGGTTGCAGTTTTCTTTATTATATTTTAGCAATCTACCCTCAACTTTTAGTGTTTTATTTCAAACGGCTAGTAAATAAAAAAGTTAAGTCCGTTTAAAATATTTAGTTAGACGAAATTGCTTCAATTTTTTTTTTATTTAGCAGAAATTTCAGTTTTCAATGTACATGTGTAGATATTGTCTTTAGAATGATAATATTATTAGGAAATAAAAGAAATTGTAATGAGTAAATTAAATAGCACAATTCAAGCGGGCGAAGCCGCGTGGCGGTCGCTAGTATTAAATATGTCGCAAATATTAAACACGTCTTAACACTCATGCGTGGAGACACTCAACTCAGCGTTATACTTAATGGTTGTGTGCTGAACGTGATATTTACTTGGACGAGACGGTCAGTTTTGTAAATTAGATGTTTTTGTTTTTAATTTTGCTTGTTTTTTCTACCAAGTAATTTTTCAGATTTTATTATATTATATTTATTTAAATGAAGTAAGGTTGTGGCCGGTTGTGGAGCAGGGGTACAAGTGTGTGTCTTTATACGACGGGTAGTGGGTTCAATCCTCACTTGAGGAAATTGAATAGTAAACATTTTTCTTTCTTCGTTAGCGGGAACTCGGGAAACCACGGCGTTGTATTCCACCTCGACACGCAACATCTCCAGAGTTCAGAGTTCAGCGAAAAGTGGAAAGTAGAACGTTTTAAAATTAGGTTTCAAACTCTTTTCTGCCTATCCTCTACAGGAAGACACTTAGAACTTACTGAGTTACGATTTGTATAATATTCGCTGCGTAATAAAAAAACTTATAGGACACTTACCGTGGGCCTAATGCTATGAGATTTGGCACTAAATGTGTACTTACGGTATAACTTAAGAAAAATTTGCAAAAAAAAACTAAAATTTATAGCTATTTGATGAAAAAAAATTATTACTAACCTATTTCTGATTAAAGATAAGATTCTAAAACAATTTTTAATTTACTCACCCACACACACACGCATATACCTACTATTGGCACACACTTACGCAAACACACACAAATAATTCTTTTTAAAACACTTCTGTTCTCCACTTTCCGTTGAATAAGGCATTGAATATTAAGTGGCAGAAGTTAACGCGCTTTGCTTATTTTATTAGAGCAAAGAAATGAAAATATTACTTATTTCCTTTCCTCAATTGGGGATTAACAATCACGTGCTTGGTCCCCTGCGCTAAGACTGGCCTCGAAAATATGAATATTTTGTAATTTTTTTAAGTCCACCATACGTTTTAAGTGGTAACATTTAAAATGCTTTATACTGCATATGCGTTAGCGTTTATAAATATAGCTGCAATAAACAAATATAAGACCGGGTTCACAATGACTTTACTATCTCCTTTTAAAATATTTGGTTTTATTTTATTTTCTTGCTTAAGTTTTTATTAATAAACTCAACGTCGTGGCTTGTCTTTGTACTAAGATAATGCTTTGACGTTATGATAATTGTAATATTTCGAAGATAGTTTACATTCGTCATAATTTTAGTACCAAGTTTATTTACATAAGAAATTGTAATTTAATTGGCGTTGAGTTCCGCCACACCGACGTTTCTAAATTCTTTTTCAAAAAGAATTTAGAAACGTCGATTCTTCTCTTTTTCAAAAATGTTTAAAACTCAATATACGCGGTTAATCCGTTTAAAAGTGTTTTATTTAAAATGTGTAAGAATCACGAAAGTCAAAGATACTATTATGTATAATGTTATTAAAGTAATGTAATTCAAACGGGCGAAGCCGCATGTGTGTCGCTATTATCTCTCGTATTAAATATAATTCTCATGCGTGGAGGCACTCAACTCAGCGCTACACTTAATGGTTGTGTACTGAACGTGATTTTTTCTTGGACGAGACGGTCATGTAGAACTTGGATGTTTCTGTTTTTAATTTTAATTAAAATTTTTCCGTTTTTTTTAAATTTTCTATTTTCAATCAAGATATTTTTCGTATTTAATTGTATTATGTTAAACATAATACAATTAAATATGAAAAATATCTTGATTGAAAACATTTGAACAATATAAGGTTGAGGCCGATCGTGGCGTAGGAGTACAAGCGTGTGACTATGATACAACGTGATAGGTTGTTGGATTCATTTCTGGCCTTTGGTAACAAGGGAAAGCGCGTCATACTTTCTCACACACACGCAATGCCTCAATTTCGGAAACTGGGGGAACGGAATGGATTGTCTTAACACTTGGTCACTATATTCCCTCTGCCTACCTTGTAACGTGCTGGATCAAGCGTAAAGCTAAAAAAAGACAAAAAAATCATATTGTTTTTTTATTTGTTTCAGATACAAGAAGCTTTTTAGAAAATTGCATACAACACAAGTTTTCAATAACAAAAATAAAGAGCTTTTAAGCAGCTTTTTGTTCAGTAGTAGCGTGGCACGGCGGTAGTCGGTTTTTAAGGTCGCTGCGAATGCGGGCGGGCGGACCCCTGGCCAGCAGGTTAATGACATCGCCGGTGAACATAGTAATTTTGACACTTGGTAAGTTATTTTTATTAAATTCACGCGCTGTATCCCGCATGATGAATGGCACAACCATTGTGCTATGATAGGCTTTACCTGATTTAACGATTTTATTTATGGAAAATTTGAATTTAACTATGTCTTATAGTCTACGGAGTTTAACGCAGTTGAACATAATAACAGACCGACATATAATTTTTCTCATTGTACTAAATTATTTTGTAAATATATATGCATGGACAGGTTCCAAGAGGTGCAGATTAGAATCCCGCTACGTGCAAATATTCATACGTTTTCTAAATAAGTATTTTAAATATATATGTCCACTTTATTTGATGTTAAAATACTCTGTTTCCAACACACTCTTCTAATTTAATATATTGCGCACTAAGTGGCGCAATAATACCTAGTTTTATCTTGTCGCAGATTCATTTTGACCCTTACTGTGAGTGAGAATCGATCCCACCACCGTCACACGTTTTAATCCCCCCTTTACCAGAGGAAAGAAATGAAAATATTAATATTTCATTTGAAAATATTAAAATCTTCACGTGGGACCGGAACCACAACCTGTTGCCTTTACAGTCACACGTGTGCCCCTGCGCCGCTACGGGCCTCAATGACAACGTCAATATTTAATATTACAGGAAAATGAACTGATTAAGCCTTATGCAAATACGCAAAGCTACATTCAATTGAGTTCAATAGACTCTATTTGTTTTCCAGAAGATTGTATAGCATTCAATAAATAAACATTTACTATGTAATATGAAACGTAGAATATATCTATAGTTTATCAACAATATTTACGGTTCCGTAAATTAAAACAAGAAAAACGGAATTCTTATGGAATCACTTTATTATCATTCTGATTGTTTGTTGTTCTGTCTGTATACTTGTCTAACTGCCCATCCGGCTGAATGAAACTAATATTGTTTTTCTAGGTATATAGTAGATGTATGTCTAGGTCTTAGTCTGGTTCACGCTGTATCCTACACATGGCAGGATGGAGGGTAATTAACAACTTTGAGTTAAGACACTCCGTTCCATCCTACACTTCACGCCTAATTTGTACCATTGCGTATTGAGTGGTAGATTTCAGCGCCTTACTTTGCCTTTGTACCACAGTGAAGAAATGAAAATATTAAATATTTCATTTCTTCTTGTGGAGATTGAACTCACAACCAGTTGCGGTTACTACAGTGTAGGTATATAAATGACCGGTTCATTAGCATTGTGCTAATTCAGAAATATAAAATTGTGGTTAAGAGAAATAAATTCAAAATAAATAAGCATATCTTCATTAAGAGACTTCCCGTTATGTCGGAGAATTACAAGCGTGCTCGACAGACTGTGGGTTCAATTCCCACTCGAGAAAGGGAAACATATAATATTTTTATTTTTCGATCTGGTAACAAGACAAGCGGGTTGAGTCCGCTACTTAACACGCAGTTCTTTGAATCGGCGGATTTGAAAGTAAAGAATAGATCTGTCGTATTGAGAACAGAGTGTCTTGCCACTATCCCCCCAGGATTCCTCTACCTATCCTGCAGATAACTACTGTACAGTATCACGTTAATACTTTTTTTTACCTATTTTATCACGTCAGTGCTTATTTTTAAAACGTTAAAAAAGTAATGCGATAAACCGAACATAATCTGCCTTCATATTGAAGATAAAATAAATAAATGGTAATGCCGAAGAATACCGAAAATTCTTTCGATATCGATGATTGATGTCTTACGTCGTAAAAGTGTGATTATTTATAATATAAATTATAATTTTATTTACATACGAAGTAAGTAAGTAGTAACTGTGGATGAAATGGATATTTGTTCCACTTTCACGCAAAAGCTACTGAACTAATTAAAATGAAACTCTATGGTAATATAACTTATACATCATTGTTTTACTCGTATATAGGCTACAATATATGTAAAAATATTTTATATGTTGATAGCTTCTCCATTTAACTAGGATGGAAAAGGCAAAGAGAACTTGGGAACCTGATGTTAAGATACTCCGTTATGTTCCTTACATTCCACCACTCTGACCTTCCCTTGTTATCAGAGCGAAGAAATGAAAATAAGAAATATTTAATTACTTCGAGGCCACGAAAGGCTTCAACAACAGTATTGTTTTTTCGCATCGTCCCCTACCGGAATAGAACCCGCAACACACTCAAATACCTTTAAATGTTGTCGTATACTTAATTTGCAAAAGGCATTTGTCTGGTTGGTTGAATATAAAAATATTTTTGTATTCAACAATCTATATATCGATTGAAACTACAAGTTGTACAAATTTTTTTAACAAGAGTTTCTAGGTTTTTGTTAGGATACGTTGTATCCTGTATTTTGTAGATAAGTCAGAAGGTACATAATACGCAGTTGTTAAGACGCT
Organism: Eueides tales michaeli; assembly: GCA_018249855.1. NCBI lineage: Eukaryota > Metazoa > Arthropoda > Insecta > Lepidoptera > Nymphalidae > Eueides > Eueides tales. Next base: position 13,783 of record DWMZ01001821.1, read on the forward strand.
TCTGTTCCCCAATTTCCTTGATATTCTGGAGATATAAAGTGTTGATTGGCGAAACTTAACGCCGCGTTTTGGCTCGCAACCATAGCGGGAGAGTTAAAATATTAATTATTTCGTTATTTTCTTTTCGTTTTCTTGTCTTAACACTTATTTTTATTTTAGCTTTGCTAAACGAAACGAAACGAACAAAATTGTTATAATGTAGCTAGCTATATCTAAGGTTATCTAAGAAACTCTTGAAAATATTATTGGACATGATAATATGTCATCTTTCACATATTGTACGTATTCCTAGTTATTTCCATTTGGTACTTCGTTAAGTACCTGATAGAAATAACTTAGTACCATGCCATGACCGGGGATACAGTGCAAAAAAAAGAAGGAGACCGCAGGAACAAATCACTTTTAAAGTAAATCTATATAAAAAAAATCAATAATAGGTCACCCAAAATAAATAATCCAATCAGATTCCAATGAACCGGTGCTCCTCAACGTCAATCATAATTGTGAACTCATTGCACGCTCTTCAATATTATGTTTTAAATTAATATTTTATATGCAATTTGCATGTAGATTATATTAGTTATCAAAATTTTTGGGTATTATTATTTTGCTTATCCTGCTATATGCTATGTGAGATACGCTATATGTATATATACTGAACTTGGCAGGCAGTGGGTACTCGGGAAGTTAGTGTGACATTCTTTTAGATTTTGCTCCCCTGTTTCTACCGAATTTGATGCATATACCTGAGTACTGGCCTTGTTTACCTTAGATGAAAATATTATTAATACTTACTCACCTGAATAAGAATTGAACCTATACACCGAGTAAAATATTATCCTACTTCACCATCAAAAATGATGTTATTTTTATCGTAATGTAAAGTTTTTTGATTGTAAACCGTTATATGTTCAGATAAAGCACCGATTCTTTTAATTTTCGTAATCTGGTAACAAAATACACGGCGTTAAGTTTCGTCATTCAATATATAGCGTCGCGATAGTTGGATGGAAAGTTGGTAACGGAATATCTTTACACAAGGTTTATTAACTCTACTACATGCGGGTTACAGCGTGAAGCGTGAAGGGTAACTATATATTTTATATTAGTAGTTTTAAGTTAAGATGTGGAATTAACAAGCGATATGAAATATAATCACAATCTAACCGGAGTTTTAGTTACCCCAGTATCTACATAAATATCTTATATGCAGTCTTAGTATAATTTGCACATATCTCACTGAATATGATTAATTTTTCATCTTCACGCTGTAACCCTCTCATGGAAATGTAGGTAGAGAGAATTTGGGAATCTTGTCTTAAGAAATTCAACTCATTACCACTAACGCACTTCCGTTATCTACTTTGCGTCAAATTTATGACCGCTTTTTTCATTTTTTTTCTCAGGTATAGATAGAGGTTTGCCTCGAAGAAATGATAATATTAAATATTTAATTTTCTGGAGTGCAGATCGAACCCACAACCTATCGTTTATACAGTCGCACACTTGTCCCCCTGCTCCTTAATCGATAATTTAATATTTGATATATAATACATATCGTTTTATTATTTTATATCATAAGGTTAAACAAAAAATGTTATATTAGATTAGCAGTT
>DWMZ01001822.1:0-15395 GCA_018249855.1 Eueides tales michaeli
GTTCACAATCAAACCATTCACGATGACATGCAATGTGACAAAATTAAATTGTCATTACAACATGTCATTTTAATAAAAAACAATTTCTTTACAAATGAACTCATAAATATTGTATGTAATAAAAATTCATACGTGAACGTGACACCACATAATATGAATTTATTGAGGTATTTTTATGACAATTTTATCATTATAGATCTAACATTAGATAGAGAGGACCTGTAATACCTATGTACATCACGCCATTCTCTACTCTCTGCAGATTTAAAAACATAACTTGCTAACCTAACCTAACGTAACGTCAATTTTTCTTGCCAGATCGGATAAGTATCTGTATTTATTACTTAGTACTTATTTTTCTGTTGAGCAGAATTAGAACACAAAACCGATCCTTACATTCGATCAATCTCGTAGCAATATTTGTATAAAGAGTTGGAAAATGATCCCAGAGATGAAATCAGACGTAGAGGCGAAACTAATTTGTATAGATATTAGTAGTTTGTATGTAACGAGTATTAGACACTCACACACACTCCATTGAGTAAATCAGTCAAATTAATCCGTGAACAGTCGTTGGAGAACTGTCGTCAGGGCTGACACATTGCAATTATATATAATATAATTATATTTTTTACTTCACATTGTGTTAATTTAACTTTACAATGATTAATGCTTATTAATTGTCATTGTATTAGTTTTTATTCTCCACATGTTATTTATTTTTGTATAGTTTAAATACTGCAGTTGTACGACTTACAATAGTGTTGACGGTAAAAAGAAAGTAAGTCTACTTACGGTTGATACTGAGTATATTCAACACTGGTGATGGTGGTGGTGAATTTGAAGTCACCACATTTACTATTTGTAAATAATTACAACAGGAACAGTAAGTCACCTATTACAAAATATACAATATTTACATAATCATCTAACGCACAGCCCTAGTGTACCACTATGTATAGTGTCGTCGTCGCAAATATCGAATCTAAATCCGTCCGGAGTGTGTATTGTGGAGACAGCGCCAGCGCGGGCTTCCTGCTGCGGCCTGCTGGCGGCCGCACATATACATGCCTCACATTTTTATTATTATATATTAAGAAGAAAAACTTTAAGCTATTCATAGAGAGAAGACATATCAGAAAGAATCTAGTGTCGAGACACTCCGCTCCCCAAGCACCGCAGAATTTTCAACACACGCCTGTTAAGTGGTGGAATTCAACATCGCACTTGGTCCTTTATTTCGCTGCGTACAAATTCATATACGATTTTTTACTATGATCAACCACTATGTATTTTGCTTGATGATACAGACAACCGAAATAACTGAAGAGCTGAAAATTAAATGATTGGTGTGCCACGAGAGACCTAATCTATAGGCGCATCAAAGCATATTTTGATGGACTCAACTAAGTAAAAGTTTGCAATAATAGCGCAATATTAGAAACTTAAAATAAATGTTTATTTATAAACAATATTATTTTCACTTTCATGAACGTTACGTGGTATTTACGAGGTTCAAAGTGTAAATGTCGTGCTCTGTACGGTGCGGTAGTCTAATAGACTAATAGTCAGTGTTATAATATATTACATACAACTAAATGTGATATATACAACGCACTTAAAATTAAATAGAAGTGTTTAAATGAATTCATCTCGTAATAACGAACATGAGATTTAGGACTCCCGAGTATTTGCATAGCCGGTCCGACGTCACCGGCAGCGACCAGAGAGCGACCAGAGACAGATACTACATTTAATTGTTTGCTTAAATACACACAAGACTTGTTGTCAATCTGTACTTATAATAAATGTGTAACAGACAGTCATTGTCTGTACATGGAATATATAAAAAATACCTTATAAGGACGATTATCAATGTAAAGGGGCCCAAAATAGTGATTTTAACTTTTTGTCAGTTTGTCTGTGCGTTACTAGATTTAAACGGTTTTTCTCTATTATATTTTGGCAACTTTCTCTGAACACCATTGTTTGTTTTAATTAAATTGGTTGATGAAAAAAAGCAAAAATGCTACCAACTTTTTAGTCATGTGGCTTAAATTTTGGTTTTCTTAATATATAGATATTAATTTTACTAAAAGTGATAATGTTATTAGAACAAGAAAGTAATTGAGGTATAAAATAGTGTAATTCAAGCAGGCGAAGCCGCGGAAGGGTCACTAGTTATTAATAAAGCCTTAAATTAGTTTCCGTTTTAAATGTATTACCATTTGAGTTCCCTATTCATAACTCGTTGAAAATGTCTTAATACTTATTTCTTAAGTACACTCTGCCTACCCTGCAATGTGTGGAATACAGCGTGACGCTGAAAAAAATCTTAAAGCTCTTTCCCCTCATTAGAGCTTTATGTTGCAAATACCTTACGATAGCTTATATATATCCAGACTGTTAAAAATGGTAGCTATACAGCATACATACACTTTCAAAATGACTACAAGGTTCAAAGTGCGACTTTCAGGTTCCGTCAGTTGATAAGTGACAGTTAATTGAGAAAACTATTATATAAGTCAGTATCAAGCGCAGCTACAACACCGCAGTACGCGTGCGGCGCGGCCTCGTGCGACCAACCTGCCTCATCATTTCGGTATTCACTGGTACATAGAGTTATGTTTAGATTTTATTACACCGGCGCGAAGTCCCACGAGACCTTCACTAATATCAATGAGCTGTGACTTATGACTTTACAGATCATAAATTTGTTTTTAAGTAATTTATTTTTATGTTAAAATATATATATTTTTAACATGTCATCGCACTCCTACCAATTCTTGCCAGGTATCGAAAGAGGACGGCTCGCCAAACGCTGCGGCCTCTTCCCACGTCTTTCGCCTCGTCTGCTATCATCAACCTCTACATTACATGACCTCCGAGAGGTCCTCACACTTGTGACGTGACTTTCTATTAATTATTTTAAATAAATATTCGTTTCTACAAAAAATAATTTCGTAAATTCCATTACAACACAATGTGCGTTTTGTTTTGCAAGTTATTGTTCAAGATAAAATTTATTTTTTTATTTAATTTATTGTCTCTAGTTGTTTCGCCATTCACTGCTAATAATGTGACTTTGAATATGTATGTATATATATACTGTACATATGTATATATGTATTTATGTAAATTAGTGTCACGGGCACTTAATATATAATTAAAAGAATAAATATAACCCAGCGGGCGCTCGACTGACGGCTGCTCCACTCCACTGCAGCCTCTGATTTATCATTTAAATACAGGAAAAATACTAACACAAGATTTATGTTTGCTAATAATCGATGAAAACGCAAACATGCAGAAGGTGTGTTTGAGACGGTGTTCGATTTTATTTTAAATGCATAATTTAGAAATAATATTAAATGTTGTTTTAATTTTAATGGCTTGTATTGAATTATTGCAACAAATTAATATTTCCACACATTTTAAATATACATACATATTAATAAACTATACCAAAGTGCATGATTATCCTCTTCGTAATAAATTACATCACTTTTATTATTCGTTTCGTTTTAGGATGAATGCGAGATGATATTTTGTGTTTAAACGTTTACTGTGAATGAAGCTTGATTTTATATGGCTTGAAATCTCCATTTAATCTGTGAGCTAATTTTCGCAAAGAACGTAACAAAATTTTGCAAAAAACATCCTCATTGCCCTTATATTCATTTAACAGTTCACAAAGTTTTATGTAGTTGTTGACGATCTTTTCAATTCAAATTTCATTTCATATAAGTGTCTTTGCTTTCGTTATAGGTAAATATATTAGAAATCTATAGCTAATTAAAATATTAAAAAAAAAATATTGACTCAAACTCGGCATTAATACTCAGTCAATAACCGATATAATTGTAGTAGACATAGAATACCTGTAGTAGGCCACAGTAAGTGTGAGTTCGACCTCACTAGAGGAAATAAAATATTAATTATTTTCATTTCTTCACTCTGGTAACAGAGTTCTACCACTCAACACACAATGCTTCAAATGCGGCGGATCAGAGTGGCTTAACACAAGGCCCCCAAGTTCCCTCTACCTACCCTGTCTGCAGCCTGGATGCAGCGTGAAGCTGAAAAAATAAAGATATAATAGTAATAGTGATACATAGGATATTCAAAAATGACTTTTTCCGCATATAAACATCAGGAGTAGAACTAAGCAAAACGTCGAGGGCCTCCCGTTACGGGAAGTGAGATCAAAGCTGTCTAAATACGGACCTGTCGAAGCTGCCAAAACTTTGCTGAAAAAAATCTCTCAACAAATACCTACTCTTAATTGCCGGCTAATTCTGTTATCAACGTCACGAGTTCGTTGACATCTCTTATCTTTTCAGTTTTTCACATTTTTCCAGTCTCTTCATTGTCATTTATTTGCAATATTATGCAATATTTGTCTCGTTAGTTATGCTTGTAAAATGTTACATCGCTGACTGACCCACCACGCCACTTTGATATCTTCTGTCGGTGTCTTTGACTTGTGGGCCCGGTGCCATGAAATGTATTTTTATTTTATTTTTGTTACGATATAATTACTGAGTTTAATTTTATGTTCACTCATGAAATGTTCGTATTGGAAAAAACATATCGTAAAGTGTATATGATTTCAGGGAAACTCTTTGGTGATGATAAATGAAATTAGCCACATTTCTTTGCTAAGTAGGCATTTCGCAAGTAGAACTCAGTCGCTAATCAGCGTAAAGCGTCTTAGCAGAAGGATCTGTCGGACTCAGAACATCCCTTTAGTATAAAACACCATTAAATTCCTCCGTAACATTTGTAGGAGTCAAGTTAAGGGGCTTATAGCTTAGCGACGTTAGTGGTATGTATTTACAACGTAGAGCATTCCTTTGATGTAATATATAGTGCGGAGTAAAATATTCAAGAGATAATAAATATCAGTTCCTTGAAGTTTGTTTGAATATGAATTCATGTAAATGTGTCAGAGCTAGAATCGTTAGCAGCGCTACTATTTTTATATAGCAGCCTAGTTGTACGGACACACGGACGGACGGTGTTGAACAAAAAATTGTAACTAAAGTATATAGAATAAACCTGTAAAGATGTATGTACGTGACTACTATACTACTACTAGTCTACGAAGATTTTTGAAGGTTGATGTTGAAATTTTTTTTGGAACCTTTTTATCCTATCTATAGACGTTCTTCTAATCAAAGTATTCTTGAACAAAATATAACGATCTATTGTAGCAAGCGATATCTTCAAAATGAGGTAGAATTAAGAACAAAACAATGTATAGGTGACTTGTTCCGCCTCTGTCGTAAAACACAACACATGTATAGACCTCGAAAATTACAAATTCAAATTCGATCGTCTAATAGCGCTGCACATATACAAGCATGCGTACATACATATATACATACATATATGTATACATACAGACAGAAGGCTCGTAAACCAGATGTATATCTCAGCGTCATTAGCACTGCTTAGCACATTTTGTCGCAGTAATTAGACCAAAAATTGAGTCGTTAATTTTATATCGCCGACAGATAGTGCTTCATTAAAAAGCTAGTTTTCAAAAGTATTTGTATCTACTAATCTAATCTAATTAATGACATCTATTACTTTTAGGTTATGGATTCAAGTCCGTGCTCAATAAATAACAAGGCCGGTCTTGACGCAGGGGAATAAGCGTGCCACTGTAAGCTGATCGTGGGTTCGATCCCCACCCGAGGAAATGAAACAATTTTATATTTTCATTTTCTCAGTGCTGGTAAGGAGGCAAAACGCGACGTTTGGCCACTTACATATCATTACGAGTATGTGCGTGATAGAGCGTAAAGTTAGAAAAAATAATCTAATTTAGTTATTACGTACATTTTTTTGTGAGATTGTGCGATGTGTAACTACAAGATTATTGTGCAAAAACATGGTGTGTTTGTATCTGTGCAGATACACACGAGTATGAAGTGTTCTCTAGTTACAACGTGACAGTAATCACAATTGAGAATCAATTACAATTGATATCGTATAACCTACGTCTTGACAGATGAATCGATACTTGAACAGAGGGAATTTGTGAATCTATCTATTAGAACAGTCTGTTCTCACTAGAACAATTCTTCACTTTCCAACGAATTTGCGGCAAAGAGTGTTGAGCGGCGGAACTCATTGTCGTTTGGCTTGTTACCAGTGTATAGATGAAATGATTACTTATTTCCATCCCCTTGATTAGGTATAACACCTAAAACTCGCCGCGTTTCTCCGATAGGCCTCAATCAATACTTAACTGATAATACTTGAGACTGAGTTCTATAACTCAACAGACAATATCTAGAATTTAGGCGTAAAGTAGAGAAAGGCTGTGCTGTTCCGTAACATAGGTTGTTGGACTGAAAAATATTATTGTTTTATATGAATGTTTATTTGCTACCCTAAAATAATGCGCAATATTAAATTACGTTACTTTAACAAACATAAGTATAAGTAGCATAAAGATTCCAAAGTTCATTCCCCTATTTATCTCGCGAACGTGAACCTGTCGCACTCACAAACCTTTACGATTTTGAAATAAATTAATAATTACTTACTATTGATATATAACTACTTACTTAATAAAATTATAAAATGAATCATTATTTATATTCATTTTTGAAAATTTTGCTTGTCAATATTTTTAATCTAGTATATCAGTTTTGTTGATTTTCTGTAGAAAGTTACATACATACATAGATAGATCGTATAAAAGTATTTAATTTATTTAAATACTGTTCAAACGTTCCTCCCAAGTAGTATATAAACACACTGTCATGATTTATAGTTAAATAATATATAATAACTACACTATCATGCAATGGGATCAGCTATATCAAAAAATATACCAAGTATAAATTATATACATACAAATGTCTATATAAAATTGAATAGAAAATTGCTCAGAGCTAAATATCATTGATATTTTTATATCTCTCTCTTTAAATATACCTTCTCCCGCACATATTAGTGTAGAGGGAACATGGGAACCTTGAAATTAGAAGGCTTACATTTATATTTATACAACAAAATACTGAGCGGGGCAACCGGCGCCGGTGAAGGCTTATTGTCGACTGTAACTCTGGACCAAATGTGGAATCACCACAACATCTGTCGTGGTTGTGATCACAGGTTTAATCTGATGAGAGACGTTTGTTTTATACAAAATAAGCTCACTTGACCTTAAAATGCATCATATTTTCATTAATTTATTTTAGTAAATACGAGTATGTATGGATATCGAAACCAATGTATTGTGAAATAACAAATTCAGTTTGTCATTTGATTGTAAATGTATTGTTGTTGCCTCACTTATTTAAATACCCTTATTCTTTTAGAGCGGGGCATTTAGTTTAATCACTCTACATGGATTAAGGCGGAAAGTGGAATATCTTGATATCAGGTTATCTTTGCCTAGTTAATACGCGGGGTAAGCCTCGAAGCTGAAAAATACATAATCAACACTTCTATACTAATATTATAAAGCTGAAGAGCTGTTCGTTCGATCGTGATAATCTTAGTCTTAGTTATTTGCATTCGACGACGCAGGCATCGCAGCGGGTGAAAGTTAGTACATACATATAAACAAAACAATAGGTGTGGTCCAGAGAAGAGAGCATCTCTTAATAAATAAAGCTAATCAAGCCGTCACCTTGACACTGTGTAATTAAAACAAAAATGATATCGAGATAAGTATTATTGAATATGCTCGTACGTAACAATTAAGTGTTCTTAACGTTTCATATGTACTTACTTGTATCTGTTTACGAGCACTGTTACTTACTTTCTACGAATTTATTCATCGCGTTTGAAAAAACAATAAGTTGAATAATGTTAAAGATTTTCTTTTTTTGTCATTATTACTATTGTTTTTTTATTTATACTCATAGGAGTAAGTGTCAGACTTATCGGATTGTAACTTTGATAAACACAACAAAGCAGGAATTGACCTTACATTTTACAAATATTCAATTTCATTTTACATACTTTCGAAATATGTCGTGGAAAAAAATATCTAGATCTCTCTTTTATTAAACATTATCTATTGAATAGAACTATTATTATTATTATTTTTATCTTCACGCTATATGCCGCACGTGGCAAAGAAGGCAGTATGCACTTAGAAACCTAGCGTTGAGACACTCCGTTCCGTTCCTCCCGAAATTAAATTAAATTAACTTATATAAATTTTACTTTAAATATTCCTTTTTTAAATAAGAATAAATGCAGTTCAAATGTACCATTTAGTATTATGTACGTTTACATAACTAAACGTAAAGAACGTATTTTTAAGAAGTGTCTACACCAATTAAAATGAAACGTGACTGTAAACGCGACAGGTTGTTCGATCCTCACACGAGGCAATAAAATATTTAATATTTTCAAATTCAACATTTACTGTTTTATTTCTTCGCTCTGGTAGTAGGGCTAAGCGCGGCGTTAAACTCCGCCACTCAACACGCAATGTCTCAAATTTGGCAAACGAAATGCAATGTCTTAACACTAGTTTCCCAAGTTCCCTTTGCCTAACCTGCCATGTGCGTGATACAGCGTGAAGCTGATATATTTAATATGTTCATTACTTTGCTCTGGTAACGACACAACATGCGGCATTGAGTTCCGCCACTCAAAATGCAATGCCTCATCTTCGGCAGAACCCCACCTTCCGGAATGGAAGTGTCTTAATGGGAACGTAGTGTTCTTAAAACTAGGTTCCCGAAATCCCTCGGTCTATGGGATACGGATAGCGTGAAGTTTGTTACCAGAGTGAGAAAATGAAAATATTAAATATTTTATTTCGTCGAGAGGGGCTCAACCCACAGCCCGTCGCATGTACAGTGCCCCTGCGCCACGACAAGCCATATTTGTCCGTTTTCATATAATTCTCCGCACCAATCAATATTTAATGTACAAATTAGTCCTCTTTGTTCGAAGTAAACAAGTTCGTCCACAGGTGAGCGTCGTCGCGGCGGCCGGCGGCCGGCGGTCGGTCGGTGCGTGCGGTTTCTACTGTCAATTACAATCCATTCACCAATTCCTCGCTAATTCACTCGTATCGGGTGTCTGATTGATGTCCGAGGTGGCCGGCGAGCGCGCGAGGGCGCACCCAATTATATTCCTAATTAATGTTGCGGTTTCGGAGTTGAATTACGTGAGCTTTGCTGTTGACGCGCTACTTAGCCTCACCACTGAGCGGCCGGCCTTGGCAAATTACTTCATTGTTTGAAGTTCACAGAGTTAACGTGTATTATTTTTTTTCTTTCTTTACAATTTTAATAACGGTTGAATAAGATGTTAAAAAAAAAATCGTTTATAAGATTTATATTAAGTCACGATTTGACCCGAATGTGTTTCTGTGGAACTGTTACTATAATTAAGTACCACCCATATCATAAAGCAAGTTGCGAAATTTTTCGTTTACTAAAATATAATGTGATTTCTGTCCGTCATCGATTGTACATAATAGTACATTATGATATGCGGCTGGAATACAAATTAACTTTTTTTGCTGCTTTACGCAGTACCCGCATATGGCAGGGTAGGTAGAGGGAACTCGGAAAGAACATAGTGTTAACACACTTTGTTTCCGTCACTTCCCTTCCTCACTTTTCGCCGAATAAAGAAAAATATTATGTGTATATATAAAATTAGGACATTGTGCGTTAACTGGAGGAGCTCAACGTCGCGCTTGTCGATTAACTAATCAATAACATTTTGTAAAGTAGAAGAAAAGTCTCAAATTTCCTGGATATTGGCATCCATCACCTGCTCGCATAATTTTCCGTAAGGTATAAAAAAGTAATCCAATATATGGCCACTTTTATCGCGATCGTAAAATTATTACACACAGTGTCTTTTATTTTACAACAAAAACAAAGCCACCGTAAATACTCGTATAAGCGGTCGTATGCAAAAAACATCTGAAGGAGTCGGCTGTTTAGTATTCCACAATTTCGATAGAGAAATTCCTTCGAAAGTTTTTCTTATCTGAAATTCCAGCGTTATCGAGACAAAGCAAACCTCCCCGGCGATGCGATGCGATATATCACTTTATCAGATGTGTTGTAGTTTATGCGACATAGAAACACGTCATTGTCACTTAAGCGGCTCGTACTCTTATTCTTACTGCTGATACTTGCATGCTTATATTGCAGTAAGGAGTTAAGCAGTTTGGCTTCTTGTACAATAAATATGACCCGGGCGACCGTGCCGTAAAACACGGCTTACGAATACGAAAGTATATTTTGATACAAATTACGTATTAAAAAAAGAAAAAAAAAGAAAAAACCCAGTTGTAGAATACGAAAAAGAGAAAAATAAAACGAAATATGAGGAGAATTTTGGAATTTAATAAATCGTTGCTAAAGTTATAAGATAAAGTGAGTCTACACCAAAATGAATGATGTCAGCGTGATCTAGTAAGAAGTTCAGAATTTGAAGAATCAGGAGATAAATTATCTTAAATATAATATAAATTATATATACATACATATATGGTGCCGTCGTGGCGCAGAGATAGAAGCGTGCGACTGTCAACGCAATCGTTATTGGTACTGACCCCGCCGGGGGAATGAAAAATTTAATATTTTCATAAAAGCGTGGTGTAAAAGTTCGGCTTACTAATTCGCTGAAAAGTGGGAACTGGTAGTATAAGACACAGCACTAGGATTCCTGGTTTCTTCTCTCAATCCTACAATATGTGAAAATCTAAGAAAAAGTTAATAAATGATACATATACATTTGTCATATATACATAGATTCTACTTTTACGACGTTACCTTGTTCAACTTATCAACTTTAAGTAGTTACTAATCAAAAACAAAGAATTGACTTTTTACTGTTTAAAATATCAATTTATCAGTTAAAACACAAGGTTTCAGTTAAAAATCCATGAAATAGTTCCCAAAAACAACAGCTCAAAGTAAATAATTAGAAAACATTTCAGCGGAAAATCGATTAGTTACTTCAGATTCGGCGAACATCGAGTCGACCGTTATCACTGGGACAGAAGATAACGGCGCTTTGAGACTAGACTAGCTTCTACTACTTTTTTTACAATCTCTGATTAGGCGGATAGCCTTAGTCGTTGCCATGGTAACGACAAACGTTTGATGACTTAGTAAGAAGCCTTTGTATATGTCACCTGTAAGCCAGTGGCCACCTGTAAGTTATATATGATTCATGGTAGTAAAGTAACGGATATTACGATATCAATGTACGACAATCACGACGCGGACCAGACGTCGGCAGCAGACAGTGGACAGCGTCTGATCGTTGTCCCGCTGAACAGTTTTTTGCTAAACTTAATCTTGATATCGCCGTCTAAATTAAATATACATTTTGACAGTTGACATTCTGATTGTTTCTTTTTCATTATATCTCAATTGAATGCGCACGTAAATGTTAGTACATTTGCTACATGTACATACTTCGTGTGATTGTTTATAGAGTACGATGTGTGTAATGACATGAATGTAATAAAGTATAATAAAACGTCATTTAGTAAATTTAATTAGTGAGAAGCTAAGGAGCGGCCCTCGAGAGCTGCTCAATAAAGTAAAATGAAGTCTCACCTCTGTAGCATGTAGAGAAGTATATGCTCTAAGTTTAAATAAACTGCCGTGATTCAGTCGTCAATTAAAAACTGTTTACAACTTACAGTATGCGCTCTCTACTTATAAATTATTGATGTTTTAAATAGAAATTATATAACTTTGGAGGAAAATTCCGTAATAATTGATTTGCTAACTTCTTTTTTCTTTGACTCACTCTTAAACTCATTTAATACGTTGTTAATAATTACCCTCCCAAAATTAATAAACTTAATCATAAAAATGTAATTGAAAATCTGTTTTTATTCGAATAAAAGTATTTTGTTCTTACAATAATTGTATCTAACTCCCACTTCATTAGTAGTTTTATTGGCTCATTTACTGCGAGAGCTGTTTGACTTCTGAAACCACTTAACGCGGAGTAACCGCGTATTAATTACACTCCCGAGTGTTGACGATTACCATCAGATGTTTTGGTTTGATAATTGGTCACATTTGATTAACATTTTAAGCATTATCATATGTAGATATATGTACTGAAATATGGATATGAGAACCTCACGAAAATTTTATTAATATTATTGATTTATATTAAACTTCATTTTTTACACCATATGGTGTGACATGTGAACCGTAGACGAGTTTAAAATGCTTAGAGCGAATCCCAGGATGAATGTACTTATCCATGGGCTTTGATTACGTTGTGCAGAATCCTGCATCAGCACGGCATCGGTATGGCCTCAGTACTCTGCATTGGTGATGAACCTTTACACGGCACTTCATAATTATTTAAACAAATCACATTAAATATTTTGGCTCTATGAGAGTTCACAAATATCCATTCTTGCTTAATATCTTTATATAAGTATAACAAGTTCATCTTATTGTCCAAATATTAATCAAACATATATCAATAAAGAACAAGAACTATCTGACGGAGTGTAACTTTTGACATAATAATAAATACGTCGGTATTCCAAACGCGGTGTTTTAAAATAACCGCCCGGATTTAGAGCGTTATACAAATGAACTTCAGTTTACAGTTAATGTTATTTTATTACGTAACCGAATCTGAGCGAATTCCAAAACAATTTAAGTTTCTCGTCGCTCCACAGTTTATGAGAAGCTTCCTGGAGAGGCGCGCTCCGAGATAACACTATAAATGTTGTTGATAGTGTGTGTTTGCTGTTGGCACTTGGTGCTGGAAGCGAAATATTCAGGATTTAGTAAATAGTTTTACGAATCTCTCAAATTAGTTTACTCTGCAAGACGTAATTTAACAAGGTTATCGGTACCTCGCGACGACCACTAGATTACTCAAGTCTTTAAAACAATATTATAAATAAGAAATTAGGTTTCGGTAATTGCACAAGAACACAACTAGCGACAACCTCTCTCGCAACATATCGGTCACGAGTTAGATCGAGAGCTGTTACTGACTGACCATCGCTTGTTGCAGACAGCGGGACGGCTGCACGGCGGTGCAGTGCGATGCGCGCGCGCGGCCGGCGCGCGGGGCGGTGAGGCGTGACGGCGCCCGCGCGGCCGCCCCCGGCGCGGCGCGCCTCGCCCCCGCGCTCGCGCCCGCTGCGGCTGCTGCTGGCGGCGCTGGCGCTGGCGACGTGCGCGGCCGCGCCCCCCGAGCCGCGGGCGCAGCGCTCCGCCAACCTGTCGCACATCACCGGCACCGGCCGCACCATTCAGATGTTCCTCAAGAACCGCTACCTGCAGCTGCTGCCCGACGGCACCGTCAACGGCACCACCGACGCCGCCAGCGTTTACAGTGAGTACACATCCACACCATACTACACCACCAACCGAACAAATGACCGCTCTCAGTTCACTATCTTTATTTGCATAATTGTAACAAACGAACAGCTTTCAATAATATCGTACAAGTCTCGAGGATATCCCATTACATACGGTCGTGTCAATAATCTCGCAATGGTCGTTGCGGCGACGTTCTCCCTGCCGCGGCCGCTGTTCCCACTGCGTTACCGTAAAGGTGCAATGCTATATCACATGATATCTCTCTTCCGGAGAGATCGTGGCGACCGCGGGTGTAACCGAGTCACTTCTGAGCCTCAAACAATATATAGGAAATTAAAGCAGAAGTAAACGTTTCCCGACACAATGTTTCATTTGGCAGTCTCGCGGTCGTTAAATAAACTATTTCTTAATTGACATTCAACTTTAGTGATTTGGATCATTAAAACTTTAATAGCATATTATGAATAATTTATTTCGTATAAAATATACAAGCAACAACGCGCGAGACGGGCTTTTGTCTATTTTAATATTTATGTTACAATATATATAATGTCTCGCAGGAAACTTTTACGTGGGAATTCAATTAACATATTTAACATGAAATAATAGCTGATATTAACATATGTATTCTGTAAGTAGTTTTTTGCAAATGAATTTGTTATCTAGCGCGTCGCGTCGCTCGCTCGAGCAGACGGCGGCCAGACGCGCCGTTACGCAACTGTCGTTCGACGACGCAGCCTGCCGCTCGTATATACAAGTAACGACTGTAACATCATTGGATTTTCTTAGTTTTCAATATACTCACATCACGTAGAGTCTCATGTTTAGTATTGATTTTTAACATACTAATTCTAGATATTTTATTTAAATTATTTGAGAAATATTCGTATTTGGAATGTTGAATTAAATTTACCGGTAAACATATATATCTTTGTATAGAATATCTATGTTCTACGAGTGGAAGAGTCACGTTGTCAGCAATGACAACACGCATGGGCAGTCTCGACCGGATTGTTACCACCCCCGACATTTAAAACCGGCGTTAAGTAGTGACCTTGGTCACTGCGTTTCGCATTGGGTAATGCCGGGCCCCGGTGCCCATCCACTTTACAGACCGGCAACGCTCCTGTAGCTCCTTAGTGTTACACGGGGCCGTGGGCGGCGGTGATCACTTACCATCAGGTGACCCGTACGCTCGTTTGCCGTGTCTTATCCATAAAAAAAAAAATAGAAAAAGAAAACTGTATGACTAAACATCGCATTATTAAATAAAGACAAAGAAATGATCTAATTGGTCATACTTAAATATATCTTTGAGCTAATTTCGTAGTTTGCTTACGCGAAAGCGCAAATGCAATGACATAAATCATACCACCGCCACGAACACCAACAAAAAACACCGATGCTATGATTACATTTAAAGCCTTTATAACAATACGGGATCTGAAATTTTAATCTACTTAATTGCTGGTTAGTTGTTAGTTGTTTAACTGTCAAATAGTTATAATGAGTCAATTATGATCTGTATCGCGTCGGGCCGCGGGCGGAGGCCGGCGCACGCGGCGGCGGCCACCTATTGTTGGGCCATCTATGTGCTGCTCTCTGATGGACGCTTACAACATAAGCCAGTAACAATATGTAGATCAATGAATATTAAGTAAATAATTAATGATATTTTCATACAATAGATATCGTAGTGGGTTATACAGTGAAGAATTGGTTTCCACGATGCTCGTTGAGCACTTTCGAAAAGAACGTAAAAGTAGTAGTTATAGTGATAGCGTAATATACCTTTTCTTACATTTCATCAGTTATATTCAAATTCAAATATTTTTTTATTCAAAATTTACATGTGCATATTTGCGGCTCGCCACAGACATACATATGTATTATTATGAGATTAGATACATCTTTAAATGTCAAATTTGGAAAATTTCGCCGCCCGCTCGTACGTTACTTAATATGTAATAGACAAAATATTTATGTAAATAACGACATTAAGATAATTTATTCTTGGTATTTTATAAAATATTATTGAATGCGGTGTGAGATAATACAATTGTAAGTAAA
>DWMZ01001823.1:0-15392 GCA_018249855.1 Eueides tales michaeli
TTTTTGTTTTATAATATTCTTAATTATTACAATATTTTTAATATAATTTAATTATATCGTTTTTATGTATTACATTTAGATATTATCAATAACATATTAGTTATTTTATAAATAAAATAAAACAGGAGGGTTAGAAAACAGTAAAAGGATAAAGATCTGAATAAAATAAACAAAATTGTCTGTATGTTTATCTGTTTGCACACGCTATACTCCGCAACTAATGGACCAATTGAAACTTGTATAGCTAATAATCCTAGGCAACATGTAGGTTATAGATTAATCTGGAAACTGTAACACCTGATGAAGAACTAAAGTTCTTCATCAGGTGTTACAGTTTCAGTTACAGGGATCAGCAACAATTTTTGTTAATGCATCTATTCTATATCTCTTATGGTTTACCATAAGAGATATAGAATAGATGCATTAACAAAAGTTGTTCAGAATGATGATCAGTTTATGTTGAGGTATAAAAATCTCGTGACATCTAATATAGATCCGTAAGTGATCAGCTTATCTGTAAGACATTCAAAAATTATACTTTATCAAAAGTTATAAAGGATAATGAGCGTTTTCCGTTGACGTATAAAAATTGAAATAAAAAATGATGCTACCGAATAGCATAACATTTAAACTAAAAAGCAAAACAACAAGCACATTAGCTCATTCGGATTAAAAGTCAGGATCTATTTAGAATTTGAGACTGCTTGTGAGGATTTATTTGGTTAAGGAATAGATCTCAATAGATACACCTAATGTATTACATGTAGAAATACGTTTTTTTGCAACTTTTTTGTTAGTATTTATTTACTTCGTTTAAATAGATTTTTGTAATAAGGGCAGACTATATTAAAATAGCCGGGTAATCTACATTCTAAACTATAATTGAAAACAAATTAATAATATGGTGCCGGTACGCGATCAAATACAAATATTAGTTATATTAGTATATTTTTAAAATTAAAGTATGAACCATTTTTATCTATGCACTTTTGCTATCTCATGGGTAGTTCATTGATCCATTTACTAAAAAAACCGAACAGTGTCAATAAAATCTTTAAAAGCAGTTTGGACTGCCCCATCGAAGTTAAATTTTTTCTCTTGCAAGAAGTTATCCAAATTTCGAAATATGTAATAATTTGTTGCAAGGAAGATTCGGGTGGTACATTAAATGTTTGAATTTTAGATATTCCAATTGAAGCTTTTCTAATTTGGTAGCCATGTGTTGAGCAGAGTGACATCTTTTTTGGGTCATTTTTCGCTCGGGGAAGAATTTAAATAGCTTGTCAAAGGCTAGCTATTGCGATGAGCCCTTTCAAGTGTCGTAGTAGTACTTCATCACAGGTAATGATTGATTAAAAAACTCTTCATAATAATGAATAATAAGTAATGTGACGCAGCAGTCGACGCGTATTTACCGTTTTGCTCAATTAGTGAGGTCTTCTTCAGTGAGGTCTTCAATCTTTTAAGGTATTTATTCTTCCCAATTTGCTTCAAATGGATTAAAGCAGTCACACACATCACTAACACCGCAGCATGCAGCTTATAAAAATTGCCATTTTTATTCTACAAGTTGAAGTGGTGGACGGAAAGTGGAGGACGGAGCTACACATAGCTACGTGGAATGTAAGAGGAGGGATGGAAGAAAAGATGAATGAATTATTAGATGTGATAGATGGCAGATGTGATGGGTGTTAAACAGGGTTGCGCCATATCAACTTGGTTGTTTAATTTGTATTTGGACAGCTGTCGTCAAAGAGTGAGACAAAGTGACAGGGGAGTGAAAGTGGGTACTCGAATATAAATTGCCTGCTGTACGCAGATGATGCAGTGCTTATTGCATCATCAGAAAGCGAGTAACAGTCATTGGTTACCACTTTGAAAGACGGATGTGCAAATAATGGTCTAAGCCTGAATGTGAACAAGACGAAAGTTCTGATATTTGAAAGAAATGAAGAAAGAACAGAATGCAAGATCAGTGTAAATGATAAGATTTTAGAACAAGTGAATGAGGTAGTATATCTGGGAAGTATATTTAGCAGAGACGGAAAATACTAAATGGATGTGGAAAGGCGTATTGCTACCGGTAACAGAGTCAACGGGTAAGGTGACTTAGCTGCATTGTTGAGACGGTGAAACATCAGCATAGATGCGCATTTGTCCGTACACAATGCAGTATTGGTACCGACGCTGTTACACGGCAGTGAAACGTGCCTTTTTAAGGCATTTAACTCAATGTCATAAAGACACCACGTTTAATGTTACCATTTTTGGTTTTACATACCTAAGAATTCTAGAGCTGCTTAAATAAATCTGATACTCTAATCATCTAAATCCGTTAAGTGATTCTGGCGATACGAGGTAATAAAAAATATTATATACAAAAGACGTACAAACATACATATATTAGATGTTCTAATTCTGTACCGACATGATAACGACCAACGGAATATCATTAAGTCGTAAAAAGTGACTGGCTAACCCATTCATTTTACGTAAAATGAAATAATTATAAATTAATATTCATCGTAGCTACACAGTATTTAGTGTATCTAGATACATATACATGTTCTTCAGAAATTGCATTAAGTTTTATATTTGCTTGATAGATGATTGATGATTATGATATTAGATTGAAATTTTAAACTTCTTTTAGAGAGCGACTAACAGACCGTAAATAATTAGACATATTTTTACTGCACTATCATTTATTGTAAATTATAAATTAAAGTAATTACATAAATTACGTTATATAACAAAATACATACTCGTATTTATTAATGTAATCAAATCAAAGTCAAAGTATTTTCGTTAAAATGCTAATGTTTATAAGATGCCTGAAGTTATATTTGACTATTTACAATTACTTAAACTATTATAACAATTTTAAAATGAACATTAAGTTTTCCGGAGCTTCGCTGGATAATATCACAGATAAAAGATTATCTCACAGTGGATGCTTTGAAGTTAAGTTGACTGCGCTAAACTAGTCTTCTACAAGAAAAATACAATCATAAATAATTATAAAATATTTCTACTATTTTGAATTTAACAACATATGTTATATATAATATTAAAAGGAAAATAAGAAAAATAATAAAATATGAGCCCACAAGGACAGAATTGTATGACTGTTAAGATGAAATGAAATATTTAATATTTTCATTTCTTCGATCTGGTAACGAGGCAAAGGGTTGCGTTAAAATCCGCAATGTCCAAGAATTCTATGAAAATCAGTCAATGAAAGTGTCATTTTAGGAACAGAGTGCTGAGCCAGAGAGTGAGACACTGTGCTCTCAGGCTTTGCCTGCCTCATTACTAATTACAGTGTAGTAATACAGCATTAAGCCAAAATATATAATAAAATTATACATTTTAACTATTTTATCATTTGCTAATTCTGAATTCGTATAAGTATCATAATACATATAAAAGGAAAGAATGTGTTGCTTAAGACTCTAGAGAAGAAAATTAAAAGTTATGGTTTTAATTTTTCAGAATTATGCAGTAATAGAGAAAAATGGGGTATATGTTTGATATTTTTTATGTTTATTTATATAATCATTACACTCACCGTGTTATTAAGCTTGCATTCCCACCCCTTTCTTATATAACCTTTAGCACATTTACGAACATCAATAAATGCACCTACTCCGAAATGTGCAAATATGCTCAGGATAAAGACTATGAGGATACATCTCAAAAATTTCATCTTGATTACAACGTTGGTACAAATGATTAAAAGTGATATTATTAAATAACCGCTTGGCAAATAATAACCACAGAAAAAGACTATCGAACACTGTAACTCAGTATTGGAGAATATAATAAAAATAGTCTTATTGGTGCAACGTCTGGTTGAATACTGGTGGCTTCAAACATGATTATTTAAATACTAATAAATGATCCAGGATGTGTAATAGCCTAAAACACGTAATATGACCGCATCTTTCACCACAGTCTAATTATATGTCATACCTTATATATACAGAAATCATTTAAAAGTAAAATGTTATTTAAAATACGTAATATGACCGCATCTTTCACCACAGTCTAATTATATGTCATACCTTATATATACTAAAATCATTTAAATGTAAAATGTTGTTTAAATTCAAATTCAAATTGACAATTATTCTTTGTTCGAATAGACTTTAGCAAGCCCTTTTGGATCGTCAACGAACATAAAATTAACACCGGCTCGGAATACGGTTCTGCTGAGCAGAGCCAGCAAGAAACTCAACAGTTGCTCTTTTCAATATTGAATAATGTTACAATTTCCTTGTTTAATACAATGGTGACTATCCTACATGAAATTGAAATGATGTTAATTAAATACACTCTTGGACAGTGTAGCAAGCTTTCCTAGTTAACATTGCTTTAACATTTACTTACAACTTTTCCAGTGGCAAATTCAAAATACATTGCGGAATACTATTATAGATAGTACTTAATTAATTTATTTTAAACGAAAAATGAGGCCTGTCATAGCGTTAGGGTACAAGCATTTGTGCATTTGCGCACTGACAGGCCTCACCTTTCGTATATAATACATAAACTTAAAACGTTGTGGGTTTGATCCCCACTTGTCGTAACGAGTTGTTTAATATTTTATTATTCTTCCATAGTACCTATATATTTAACAGAAAATTTAAAAAGTGACGTACCGATATACACATAAATCCATATTCGGATACTGATCGTGTAGGTGAAGATGAACTTAGCATTTGTGTGAGCTTATTAGAAAAAAAATTAAAATGACATGATGAAAAACATTCCAACAAACCGTTCAAATTTTTTATATATTAAAAGAGCAATTTAAGAGCAATTTTCGTTCCTTAGTGTAAAATTTCACATTTTTAATGTTCTTATATATAAGTTATTTTTATTATTCTTATATAAAACATATCAACTAATGTACGACAGTCAACGCTGTTTCATATTATTTACCTTCGTCTTCTGTGATTTGATTTAGTAATTAATCTATCTGTTATATCGCTAAAAACAGCGTGTTCACGATTGTTTTTCTACTTTTACTGGTTGGTCCTATACATTTTTCTATTCTTATACCACTTTCCCATTCTAGTGGCAAATTTATATTTAACTTATCATAAATAGAACACAAAAAATATATTAAAAATTAAATATGCCACTGTTGTCATTACAAAAGGTAGATTCAAAAGCTAAGACGCCGGTCTTAAAAAGCAACGAGGCCGGGGAGCTGCGAATATTATACTAAAATAATAGTTTTAAACTAACTGAGACTATAAAAAATTATAAAAAAATAAAAGAAATTGCATTTTGATTGAATCACATTTTAATACGTATTTTAATTGATACTGATACTGATATTACTGATATTAAATACGTATTTTGTTGTTACAATTTTCATTTTAATTTTCTTTCTAAACACTCACTCATATAAATGCAAAGCTCAGCATTACCTACACAAACTGTATACGTATTGGATACATGCGTTTATCAATACGTCACTTCTTCAGTTTCCTGTTAAATATATAGGCACTATGAAGTTGAATATATGGGCACTACGAAGCATGGTAACAGTGTTTCAAACTTATTGTTAATCTAAATATTAGTGTACATGTTATGGGTAAAAACTAATATTACTTTTTATGTAACTATTCAATGAATGATGTTGCATCGAGTTGGCCAAATTAGGTAATGGCCACAGCGTTGCGTTTTGTAAATATGAAACTATATGTAATTTTTTAGTATATGGACGGACAATAGAACATGAATCTACAATTTTTAGAATTTTTATCTGTCTGTTTGTCTGTTCCAACTTCTTTTTCTAGACAAATATTTAGTAAGATCCAAAACGCCTTAAATCCTGAAGTAACAAAGGAAAATAATTTTTCTTAGATGCTCCAGGAGGTACTTGAAATATCTACCTGACAATGGCAATTCTAGCTGAATTGCAACGACAAAAGAAAATTGCTTTTTAATTACCATCTTCAGATATTGCTGCCACATTACATCCCGGCGAAAAATCGGCACACACAATGTTTAAAACCCCAATCGATATGGACAGAACAGGAACACCAATATGTATGTTACACAAAATTATGGCAAAGCCAAAATTGCTGCCTTATCGTATGAGATGAGTCTATCATATCTCAGTAAAAGGCCGCTGATAGAACGTTACGAACGCGGGACATTCGTCGAGATGACAAGCTAATGGACAATATTACACTTTTATCCTCAGGTGATAACAGACAAATTCTGCCTGTTTTAAATAGAGGGATCAAGGCTGACAAAATCAACTGGTATGGTGCTGGTGAAATCGTGTTTTTACCCCACGTACCACTTCACCGACAATTTTCCATTTCAATTTACATGTTCAAATTCAAATTCAAATCCAAATATTTTTAATCAAAATAAGAAGTTACAAGCTTCGTTTTTTTAACGTCAAACAATTTACCACCAGTTCACTAAAGTTACTGTCTCAGACCTGAAAAGAACTGGCGAAAGAAACTCAGCGGGACATGTCTTTTTTTAATCAAAATTTTACATAATATAA
Organism: Eueides tales michaeli; assembly: GCA_018249855.1. NCBI lineage: Eukaryota > Metazoa > Arthropoda > Insecta > Lepidoptera > Nymphalidae > Eueides > Eueides tales. Next base: position 6,539 of record DWMZ01001823.1, read on the forward strand.
TTATGTTAAAATTATACATTTGAACTATCCTGGAGCGAGAATTTTATTCCCAAGGCGTGTTATCATTTATAAAATCATTAATATGGTAATAACCTTTATTAATAATTTTACATATCTTTTAAAATGGGAAATAGAAAATTCTCGAACGTTTTCTGGGATCCTATTGTAAAAGTGTACACTCTGTCCCATAAAAGAATTACGGACTCGATGCAGTCGAGTTACAGGCACACTAAGCTTAAGCCTATTTCTAGTATTAATATTATATACATCACTGATTTTAGTAAACTTATTAATATTTTTCTTGTCATACATAATATTTTCAAAAATGTATTGAGATGCAACGGTCAAAATGTTAATCTTTTTAAACGTGGGAAACGTTAACCTAAAAATTAACTTATCAGATTATAAGTGACATTATTTAGAGATTTAGTTGCTACCCGCATTTATGTCAACATTATAGGTTTTAAAGTAATTTTTAGTTTATTAATAATTTTGTTACTTTAGTTAATATTTTCTAATTTATTTTTAAATAATCTAAATGTTTTCAGACCTCTACAGCCAAATAAAGTCTTATGGTATTTATGGAATAGACTGTACGTCTTTATAATTTATATAAGTCCATTCCAAAAGTACCACTATTGGAAGTAGCACTACAAGACGATATGACTTGGTATACGATTATACATGATTAATAATCAGATTTACCCTAAATTTTACTGTGAAAGTAATGTCAAATTTAGCAAAACTCCATTACTAAAACTACTATAATTGCAATAATAAATAACATACTTCTACATAATTACGCGAAGTAGAATTAAGAAGCTAAAGGTGAAAATCTCAAGTGGTTGGGCCGATTTCTATGTGGGCGAAGCCACGAGCAATAACTAGTATCCTATATATAATCCTATATCCTAATCCTAATGTAAATCCTATATCCTAATGTATATTATCAACCGTTGTGGACTTACTATTTAATTATTGGTTTTATAAAATATAAAATATTTATGGGGGACTGGTAAACCAGAAGCTCCTACTTGAGGAGCTAGATCAAATTAGATAGACGAAGTTAGATTTTACCAACTAAAGTATTATTTCCAATATTTGAAATTTAAAAAACAAAGCGATGACTAAACGTGATTAATGAATGTTATCGATAAAATGGTGTCAGAATTGCCGTTTCACTCTTATTAAATAGAAAAGTAGCATGCCATTTATGTAATAGAAGTGTAAATGATATTTGACCTATGCCTTAGTCTCAAATCTACGTAGTGTTCCATGTATATCAGCAACCTGTTGTGTTCGTAAGCTTGTTAGTTTTTTTATAAATTTAACGTATTACCAAAGTGTTTAACCAACTTTGATATCATTTTTTGGCGCTATTATCGAAAGCTGAATTTTGAGTTTTCATTTTCACGAAATATTGAAATTGTAATTCCCCAAGGTAACGTCGAAAATTATGTATTGCGCTCAACTCATACAAGGTGTATGAGTTGAACGTGGTCAATGCAAGTAGGATGTGGAGGTACATCCTGTGTTCCAGAAGAATAACTGATGGACATTAGTTTTTCTAATATATATTATAAATTATTATCAGTTCTTGAGGCATGTCGTGGCACAAGGTCAAAGCATACGACTGTAAACGAGACAAGTTATGGTTTTATACATACTCGAGGAAAATTAAATCTTCGCTCTGGTAACAAGGCAAAGTGCGGTGTTAAGTTCCGCGGATAATAAGAAACGAAAAAGTGTTAATGGAACAGAGTATCTTAAGACCAGGTTTCCAAGTACTCTTTGCCTAGTCTATTTAGTCTATTTCAAAATATGGTTCGTAGGTATGGCCTAATAAAGCACCATATTTCGAAATGTTATTTTTTAAGCTTCACTTAAGTTCATTTATTTCCAATCAAATAATAGAACTAAGTTAATAAAACTTGACTTTAATTATTTTTTTTAAATACACATAAGGTAATATATAAGGTCCATTTTTGGTAAATGACGTGTGACCTTCCTGAATCATATACTTATATTTAAGCACTTGCGTGTGTCAAAACCATCATTCATCCAGACGGTACACGAACGGTTTCGGACACAAATTAAGTGGTTTTTAAATAAGATATCGGTAAATTATATCTATTAAGATGAAATTTGTTAATTATATCATCGTTCTCTGTATCTTGAGCACCCTTGTACTTAACTTCGTGGAGAGCAAACTAGTGTATAGTGTTGAAACAAGTTCTAGCAAAAGATTTGAAAGACAAGCTATAAGTGTAAAGAAAAAATGTGCTAAAAATCACATACGTATTGGGATGATATGTTGTTCTACCAAGAAGTTGGTATGTACAAATTTATATATTTAATTTGGGGTGAAGAGATCAAAATAAACAAGTAAAAAGAAAGGATAAATTATGTGGCGAAATGTGTTTAAGGAAAGATTGATTTTCCAGATTTCACTTGCTTACAAAATAACTACAAATATTGTAAAAATGCTTATGAGTTTATGTTTGTCTTGTAGGCAACGCCGTGCAGCCGGGAAGACATGAAGAAGAATTATTTGTGCTGTGGCAAGAAAAACTACGTATTACGTACCCAAGACGTATTGTATTAATATTTCATTTTAAATGATTAAATATGGGTGATAGCATGTGTTTGATTTTCGTCGTTCAATGCGTTACGTTATTTCTCAGTTTAGTTTACTTCTACAATCATGTACAGTAACGTATATAAACTTTAAGCAGTTTACTCAAGAACACGCCTATAATTTATTGTGATATTAGAAAATAGAAATATAATAAATATTATTCTGTCATATACATAATTAATATTTAATAAATTGTTGTAATAAATAATTAATTTTGTTATTAATAAATGAAAGTAAATGAAAGTACATGTGTATTTATTATTATTTTTTAGTGAAATTCACACCACACGATTCCCTCTCACACGAAGGATAACGGGCTTGAAAATGAGGATGAACCACTTATGTCTAAAAATTGTCTAAAACTTTGCCTTTCTGTCGCTTCGCTTTAAATCGGCATTTCAGATGAGTCAGCTTCATAATAATCTCGAAGAAATAGTGTTTATTCTTCACTATTTCTTCGAGATTATTGTCTTATCCTTAAAGCCTTTATTCATCACGAATGTGCCTGAGTCTTTAGAACGGGGCTCACGAGTCTAGATGGGACGTTACTACTCATTACTTTTTACAATATCTAATTTAATTGATGTTATTCGGATTTTTTTCATAAACATTCACTTCTCACTCTCATCTGTTTTAGTTTAGTTCTTTTACTGACTTTGATGTTAAAAGGAATTTTACAGTTCTTCTATATCTCTCTTCTAACTCATCAAGTCTACCGTTAGGAGCTGAGGATATCGGCGCATACACAGCTAAAAAGAAAACTCTTTTTATCCCCAGTCTAAAGCGCACTTAAAGCAGCCTGTAGTTGATCGCCTTCTACCACAGCGCTGGTACGCCGGCCCAGAAAGCGACGTAGTTGCCCCAAAAATCATTGCCCGGTCATGCTATTACGTTTTTGCTTGGTCTCAGACATCCAATAATTCATTCATCTTTTCTCCCATCCCTCCTCTTACATTGTACATATATATTTGTAACCTCTCATTCCGGAGTGGAGGCTACGCGTCTGGAGTCACGCGTTTCTCTATCGCTTGTTCTGCGCTCTCGATTGCACGCTTGGTTCTGGCAGAATATGACATTGGTTCATGCTTTTTAGTGCTGAAAGAAAAAAACGAAGCCGAACCCGGCGGTATCGGTTCATAAGGTGTTATCCAATATAAAAAATATAATAATCGAATGAGAATTTCATATTAGTGCTTATGCATCAAGTAAAGGACTTTTATTTAGGATTTCTTTTTAGGAAGACAATTATTTGTATGCAGTATAATCACTGGAATTATAAGTCTTTAATACGTAACGCTATATATATTTTACGTGACCAAAATATTATTGTGTTTTATGATTCAAATGTCAATCGCTTATAATGTATAATTTCAAATGCTCAGCAGCCCAGCGCAAGCGGTACAGGTTATAAGTTCGATTTCTACGAGATCTAGAAATAAGATTCATTTTTAAAAGTGCAGAATAGTTAGTACAATTGATTAATTTTTGTTTGTGCGCCATTGTGTATACAAACCAGTAAATGTGCAATAATAATTTGATCAAAAATCTAACATTTATAGATTTGAGGCGTACCCCACCCTGAGTGGAGTAGGCTGAGGAAACTTAGGAACACCGGGCCTTGCCTAGCGCTGAGCATATTTTTTTTCGACGAGTAGAGATCAGGTCCACAATCTACAGTGCATATCGTGTTTGTGCACCTACATTACAATTTTAGATATTCTAAAGATAAGTCAATGAGTTGAATGAATGAATGAGAAATCATAACTCATTATTTTTCGTCTTATTAATGCACATTTTTTTTCTGTCTTACCATTGTGCGTCTGATATACATATATTGCAGAATAGGTAGGAAGAATAAGGAAGACCAGTGCTACGACACATTCGTGCCCTAATTTTACTATAAAATTTAAAAGTAATGTGTCATCACGGGAATAAAGATCATCATACTCAGATTATTCGATTCTATTTGGCATTTAATGTCTTTCAGATAGTGGGGGACTTAATCAAAGAATTTCTCAAAATTTCTAAGGCAATGTTATATATAAAACAACTTTCAATTTTATGTACTCCCTTAACTTATACAATGTTCGGAGGTACGGTTAGTTACATATAAATATTCAGCTCAAACTAATCACCTAGTTTGTTGTAAGTCAATAAGCCTTCAGTGAAATTCCATCTGGAAAACACCTTAAATAAAACATTTACCACAGTCATCCCATAGTTAACACGTGCTCGTGTTTCCAAATACGTAATAATTGAGTCATGATACGCAATATTATTGCTTCATGTCAAGGCCGTGAAGGCCGACATTGAGAGTGAAACGGAATTTTATAAGATCATTGACCGCAAGTGAGATGATATTTAAATAAAAATATTTGTTAAACCTAAAATCGTCGCAAGATTCAGTCTCTGAGCGATAAGGACCTTACAGGACCTTCAATTATTTGGCCAAGTGAGATTTAAACATATAGTCATATTTATTAATATTCCTGCTTCGTAATTAGGGCAGTAAACTTACGTTTTTTTAGCTACATGCTGTATACCGCATAAGTGGTATAATAGCTATAAAGCAAAACATTGGGGGAACTTAGGAAACTATTACCAAGATAATCCGTTCTCCACATTCCTCTGAATTTCGCAAGCACTGCTTGTTGAATGACGGGTCTCAACATCGCGCTTTGTCTCGTTACCAGAGCGAGGTATTTAAAATATTAAATTAATATTATTAAATCATTATTTCATTTTCTCGACTGTAATTAGAGTTATAACATGTCGAGTTTACATGCTTGTGGGAGATTACGTTAAATGTTCTGTATTTAATCTTGCTACGGCGATAGATTGAACCAATTGGATGAGTCGCCTATCCCGGATGTGGACAGCCACAACGTCTGCTTATGTTGACTTCACATCCGAAACAGTACTAGGTTGTCGTCGATGCCATTAATACTGAGGTGAACCAGGCCAGGGGTGAGAACAGTAAGTACTCCATATAAGGCCGAACCTGAACCTTTCATATGTTAAAAAATAATAATAAGATTGATAAAAATTTGCTGTAGCACAGTATCTGTAATTCTTATATTTTAGCTGGTAATATCTCATGCGGAGCTCTAATAGAGAGCTCCGCATGAGATATTCCTAGTCTTCGATTTTTATATAAAGAAAAAAAAGATAGATACTACAGCGATCGACATCCACTTGAAAAGGTCACCTATCGTCCTTTGTCATTGTTCGTGGTTGTGTTAGGTTTTCTTAACAAATATACGTCATTTTTACACGAGGACAATTGTAAAACGCAACCCCTTAGAGCGAGATCGATTCCACAACTAGTCGCGTTTACAGTTGCACGCTTGTGCGCCTGCGCCACAATATTCACGATGACGATAACACGTACTATGACCATATAAGGGTTAGCAACAAGGATACAAGTATTTTTTTAACGTTAATTTTTGACTCGTGAATAATCTATTACAACATTTTATAATGCAGCTACACAATGCCGTGATAAATAAGTATATTTTAAGAAATTGTGGAATCATCGTGGTTAATGTGTGCTTGGGGTTTTTTTTGATATTTAACTGTTTTGATTAAGTATGTGGTTTATATTAACCACATACTGCTATAGATACAAGATATATAACATGTTTTAAGAAAAATAATAATCTTACAAAACATATTTAAGTAAATATATAATACTAATATAAAAGCAGCAAAAGCGTGTGACTGTAACCGACAGGTTGTGGGGTTCGATTCCCACTCGAGGAAATGAAATATTTGATATTTTCAATTTAAATATTTAATGTATGTACTCGTATGTATCCAAATGAACCATTTCGCTGTAGAACTGCTTAACTGTTGTCGCGCAAAAAAAGAAGAAGAAATCTGAGACAGGTCAAGCAAAAGTTTTATAACATATTTAATATGATCAGCACATTTTAATAACCTCGATATATATTCTTTCTCTTTATTAATATTTTAACGTATTTAAAATTATATTCCGCATTTAGGAAAAATACGTATCTAGGTTGTGACTCAACTGGTCCGTTTCGTTTAGACTACTATTACTATTACTACTTTAAGTTTCAAAAGTTTAGCGGTAAGCTTAGCAGTTCCAGAGATCAGACGAGAGAAACTTTTTTTTTATTATGGTATCATATAAAGAGCTATATGCACTTGATAAAATCAAGTGTATAAAATCATGTGTCAAAAATCATACTCTCTGGATATCTCTAACCAAACAATAAATTAAAAAACAAACAAAAATTAAAAATAAAAAATACCTCGACCCGAAATATATTTATTTATCTATCTACTTACCTTATTTTTATTTATAACACCTAAGAACCACCGTGATAACAGAGTTTTATGCTGTCATAGACAGACACGCAAACAGACATACAGGCAGATCTAATTTAATTTAGAACACCCCCTTACTGCGTTGGACGTAAATAGAAGCGAAATTTTATTTCTTTTTACGTAAATAGAAGCGAAATTTTATTTATAACCTTCCAGAATATCATTATTATAATTAAATATTTATTTTATAGGTTACGTTAAGTTCAATGTTGTGATTCGTTATTTTACAGTAAAATTATACGATGATTCCTTAAAAATTATTTATTACGTTATACACTCCCTCGCCTTAAGCCGTATCCCGCACATGGCAAGGTAGACAGAAAGAACTTGGAAACCTAGTGTTAAGATACTGCGTTCGTTTCTCACATTTCGCCGAATTTGAGCTAGTGGAAGCATCAAAGAATAGTATTTTATATACTTCTATATCTGACTTGGCTTGTGAATAGTATAAATTAAGCTATCTATAGCAGACAATTAGTATTTTCCTATTTTTTATGGATAAGACACGGCAAACGAGCGTACGGTTCACCTGATGGTAAGAGATTACCGCCGCCCACGGCCTCGTGTAATACCAGAGGAACTAGAGGTGCGTTGCCGGCCATTATGCTAGATGGGCGCCGGAGCCCGGCATTACCCAATGACAAACGCAGTAGACATAGCCACTATTTAACTCCGGTTTTAAATGCCGGGAGTGGTAATGATCCGGTCGAGTCTGCCTATGCGTGTCGTCATTGCTGGCAATGTGTCTTTCCCACACGTATTTTAGTCGCCTCTTACGACAGCATCAGTAACCCAGGATTTTTAATTGGAGATGACCAAATTTATAATACAATTGTAACAGCTCATGCATTTATTATAATTTTTTTTATAGTTATACCAATTATAATTGGAGGATTTGGAAATTGATTACTACCATTAATATTAGGAGCATCGTCGTGTGATCCCGGCTTAGAATAGGATCACCCTGGTACTGATGGTGTCGTAAGAGGCGACTAAAGTACGAGTGGAAGAGTCACGTTGTCAGCAATGACAACACGCATGGGCAGACTCGACCGGATTGTTACTACCCCCGGCATTTAAAACCGGCGTTAAGTAGTGGCCTTGGTCACTGCGTTTCGCATTGGGTAATGCCGGGCCCCGGTGCCCATCCACCTTACAGACCGGCAACGCTCCTGGTGCTCCTCTGGTGCAACACGGAGCCGTGGGCGGCGGTGATCACTTACCATCAGGTGACCCGTACGCTCGTTTGCCGTGTCTTTTCCATAAAAAAAAAATAATAATAATAGTGTTCTTTTTGGCAAGCCAAACGATACGATTAACGAATTGCCTTTGGGTAGCGAAAACTTGTAACAACATAAATAAGTTGTATAAGAATCGATGACTAAATTTATATAACAATCTTTCCGACCATGACATTGACGTCTTTCATGATGAATTTACAGAATTTAAAAGAAAAATATATCTCAAATTATGTAGTAATAATTAGCCTAATACAACTTGAACATGTTATGTAAACATACATACATACACATACACACATAGCTTCACGCTGTATCCCACACATGGCAGGGTAGGCAGAGGGAACTTGGGAACCTAGTGTTAAGACACTCCGTTCCAATTCAAGTTACCCACTTTCCGCCGAATTTGAGACATTGGGTGTTGAGTGGCGAAACTCAACGCCGTGCTTTTGCCTTATCACCAGATAGAAGAAATGAAACATTAAATATTTAAATTGAAAATCTTATTAATATTATAAATCCGAAAGTTTGTATGTTTGTTACTCTTTCACGCAAAAACTACTGAACGGATTTTCATGAAACTTTGCAGTAATATAGCTTTGATATCAGAATAACATAATAAGTT
>DWMZ01001824.1:0-15392 GCA_018249855.1 Eueides tales michaeli
TCAAAATTTATTTAGTAGTTTTTGCGAGAAAGTGAAAGTATAATAGCTAGGGATCTAGCGCGAGGAAAATATAAAAAAAATCAATAATCCTGGCAAATGTTTGTAGCTCTGGAACTGCTTCCGTAAATCATAGCTATCAACCACCGAGATGAAGAAGGTCTTCCAATTATCCTAAAAAAGTTGTAGTCAAATTGGTTCCTTCATTCAGGAGCTACTGTTGATGTGACAGACAGACGAGTCAAACTTATGACATGCTTCTTTTTGCGTTGGTGGTTAAATAAAATTAAATGGATATTGACAGAATTAACATAATACATACCGTGCGTATCTACACATAAAAAAATAATTAAACATTATATAAAATATGTAAATATTTTTTTTATATATAAGAATATAATTTATTATGAGGTAACCATTAAATCTCAGAACCTTGTCCCTTGTAGATGTTGTAAAAGTGTGTGATATTTAAATATTTTACCATATTTCTACATCTTAGTCAGATAACTTAACTATGCTATTACTATTTGCTTTAAGCAGTAACCCGCCAATAACAGGGTAGGCAGGGGAGTAGTGTCAAGACACCACGTTCCTCACTTTCCGCCTAAATTTTTGATAATTGACTGGCGAAACTTAACGCCGCGCTTCGTTTCAATACCAGAGCGCCGCTGACGGAGAACTGCCTTGATTATTTTTTAATAATTATTAATTTTTAGCACTGTCATGGCGCAGAGTCACAAGTATGTGACTGTAAACGCGATAGGTGGGTTCGATCCCCACTCGAGAAAACAAAGGATTTAATATTTTCAATTTAAATATTTAATATCATCTCATTTCTTCGCGCTGGTAAGATGACAAAGCGCGGCGTTGAGTTTTGTCACTAAACACGCTATGTCTCACCGGAATATGGGGATTGGAACGGAGTGTCTTAACACTAAATTCTCAAGTTTCCCACTGCCTAGGTACCCTGTCATATGCGTTATTCAAGGTAAGTTTTAAGTTAAGAGCCTTTAGCATTCCAGTGGGGTAAAACGCAGGATTCAATGCGTGTATCGATCCGCCCTAGTTTGGCTCGGTCGCGACAGATAAGCCTGTGCACTGCAACTGCGCCTTGTCAATCACCAATCGACGTTTACCCTACGCGATGACACCTTTACGAGTTCACTGTAAATGTAATTTGGTTTTGTTAACTGAAGGGTAGTTTTTTTTTTGTTGATTAGTGGATTTTTTTAATGGTACGTGCCAGGGGTACAATGTACGACTGTAAACGCCTCGAATTGGGAATGGCGGAAAGTGGTCTTAATGGAAACAGGGTTGCTAAACACAAGTTCTAAAGTTTCTTTTGCATATTCTGCCATGTGCATGAAGGATAGTGTAAAGCTAAATATAATATTAACTACTCGTTACTATGTGTTTTCAAGAGAGAGTAAATAGAACGCGGAGAGATATATCACAAGGATTTTCTCTCTCTCCACTTCATTTTGTCAAACACGCGTGAAAATAAAACAACAAAAAATAAACACGTGTACAAAAATTTATACGACGGCTTATTAATTTTGTATTCAAGGTTTTACTATTCAATAACGTCGGGAACTTTATAAAGGCATGTTAAACTTCTTATATTAATTATGTCCATATTCCAATGCAAACTCGATACGAGGCCTGTCGTGGCGCAGCGGCACAAGCGTGTGACTGTAACCGACAGGTTCTGGGTTCAATCCCCACTCGAGGAAATGAAATATTTAATATTTTCAATTTAAATATATAATGTTTCATTTCTTCGCTCTGGTAATAAGACAAAAGCGCGGCGTTGAGTTGCGCCACTCAACACGCGATGCCTCAAATTTGGCGGAAAGTGGGGAACGGAAATGGAACGGAGTGTTTTAACACTAGGAGTACTTGGGCACTCTCTGCCTACCCTGCCATGTGCGGGATACAGCGTGAAGCTGATAGAACTCGATATGAATCGGTATTGAAATCGATAAAAGTGCTCACAGAAATAGAAATAAACAAGTGTGAAGTTAGCAACTCCTCCAAGGAGGTATCTATTAAAAGTTTATAGAAAACCTTCTATTGGCTCGCATGACCTATTCTTTAGTGCTTTCTAAGAAGTGTCCCACTTTTTAATATATTGTATTTAAATACGATTGAATCATTTCATCCGTGGAATAGAAGTGGCAAGTCTCTTTGTGGATTAGAGAGACTTTTCACAATAAAAAAGGCTGCTATATTTGTTTCCTAAATAAAAATCTTGTCATCAATAATTCAATATTCTTTGTATCTGTATAATATCATATAAATATAAATGACGGCTTGAACGGTTTTCAAATGGCGCGGGTTCAAGTCCTGGTGTGAAAATTTTTATATACGTTTCTTAATTATTTCTTTTCTATTGTATATAAATAAAATTTTAAAAACCTATTTTTTTTTTAGATATAACTTAATATTAAATAACATTTTTATTTCAACTTGCTTCCGCATTCTTGTTATAAATAAGCAGAAACAAAAATTAATTCAGTTTAAAATATTTAAACATATATAAGAATAATGCTCTGAGTGGCAAGCGAACCCACTACCTATGTGGATAGGTAGAGTGTCAAGACATTCTGCTCGCCACTTTCCATGCAAATGCGAGACATTGTGTGGCGTGGCGGAACTCAACGCCGCCCTTTACAACTCGCTTACCGGGGAAATGAAAGCACTGAGCCACATTTTTCTCACTACCAAGTGTACCTGATAGTAATTAGTACGAAGACGTACGTGAATACAATTGTTACAGATTGCATACTCTATTAATGTTATGAATATGTAATGATATGACTCGGCGCAGAGGGGAATGCTGTGACCTATATGCGTTGGCATATCATGGGGCATGGTGTGAACGGCTCTTGCTAACATTAACTTTTCTTGGGTTAGCCGTTTTGTGGTTTAGTTTATGTCTGTGTCTTGGTTCTAAAATTATTAATTATCTGTGTATTGTTTTTTAGGCCTACTTCCGTTCCACATTTTCGGAAGTGGAACGGAGTGTCTTAACACTAGGTTCCCGGGTTCCCTCTGCCTACCCTGCCTCGTGTGGGATACAGCGTGAAGCTATTTTATGCCTACTTCATTCGCTTTTTTTTTTCCAGTCATGCATGTATTTTGCCTCACGGTACCGCTGTTAAGAGTATGTAAAAATTTGCAATATATTTTACTAAATAATCATACTTAAAATATGAAAATTAAATCAGTTGAAGGAAAAAAAAGAAATTATTCAAAAAGACTGAGTAAATTTGTTGCTTAACTTTGTATACAGTAACGTTGGCAGTAATATAACCTAATGCTAAGATTCTCTGTTTTCTCTGCGGTGGAGCTCAACGCCGCTCTTTGTCATTGTAAATTGTATAAGAACGAGGAAATGAATGTCAGACGTTCTATTGTTGCGCCATTACGACGTTACAAAATAAACGTGGAATGTATCATTCTGAAATTATGTTTGTTACTAGCGATCCGCCCGCGGTTTTGCCCGTTTGAATTACAAAATTTTATTTGCTAATTTCAATTACTTGTTTATTTTTACAAAATTAACAATTTTAAGATACTATCTATACATTGAAAACTAAAAATTTCAGCTAAATGTATGAACATTTTGTAGCAATTTTGTCGAACTTAATATTTAAAATTGACTTAATTTTTTTTTATTAATCTGAAGATGTATTTGAAGGAACGTTGCCAAAATATATAATAAAAACATTTAAATCTGGTCAGCCGTTTCTAAGATTAGCGCGTACAAACAAACAGACAAGAATTATAAAAATAACTATAACATTTTTTTAAACACACAGACATTGATCGGTTACATCTTTATTATAAGTATAGATTTGTTGTTTTATATAACCAAAAAAAAATATGGTTCACCTACTTACGTTCACGGAACGATGCGGTGACGCTAGGGCGAAGCTTGCACTCTGAATAATATTGATTTGTATCACATAATATTTAGGTTATGACTTGGCTTCGTAATACATTATATATTTCTGTAAGATGTATTTATGTGTCCGTCTATGAGAAGAATAAATTGTGGTCATAGTAGTGTAGGGAGGTAATATTTATTATTTATTTAACACTTTATTACACCAAAAAAAAGAAACAATATATATATACAGGTATAAGAAAAAAGAAAGTTTTTGTGTAAAGAAGGCCTTATCGCCATAGGTGATCTCTTCCAGGCAACCTTTACCATGAAACGATCTGAGTACATAATTATATTGACACAAATGTATAAAAAAAACAAAATAATAATAATATCTTAGTACCTACTTATAATAACTTACTTATAAATGTACTTCCTATAAATTACATACTATTTTACATAAATATCTATAAACATGTAAATAATATCATAATATATAAACATCTATACATATACATATTGAAAACCTACATAAAATTCATTTACATACATACATACATACATATATATTTATTATCATCTTCCTTATAATCAGTATCTGATTATAAGGAAGATGGTCGTGGGTACGATCTCTGGTCGAAAAATTAAATTGTATTTTATTTCCCGTCCTTGTAAGACAAACTGCTGCGTTGAGTTGCGACATTCTACAAAAAATGTCTTTAATTTTTAGGTCAAGCAAAGAATGGAAGTTGTCTTAAAACTAGATAATATCTGCCTATTTGTTTTATATGCGGGATAAAGCGTGAAGTAGAATGTCCGTAACGGCGTGATAAAAAGTAAGGGAAAGGCAATTTATTTATTTTCAGTAATCTCAAAAATCTATATTTATTATACTGCAGTACGGCAGAACGTAATACTATGGGAGTCATTTGGCGTATTCGGTTAGTCTCTTACAAGATGTGGAGCATGCGTGATGATATAGTACCGAAAATAAATAAATAAAATAATCATTTGTCTCTTGAATGTAAGCAATCATTTGATCTTCCAACCTTTGCCTTATTGTGAACAAGTCGGTACATAAAAATTATGTGATAACTCGGATTTCAACTTCCTCCCGTATGTTTATTGTTATCTTATATATATATATATATATATATATATATATAACTTTATAGCAGTGGTCGATAAATAATGTGGCAGATGTATGTGTAATTCATATTTATTATAGTATTATTTTTTTTTGGTTGGTTAAGTAATGCTTAGTTGTTTTACTGTTAGTCGGGGTCATAGGTTCACATTTCAGTAGACAAAGTAAGTAAATGTGAAAGCTGGCCGTAATATATGTATACAATGAATTATTGTGATAACCAAGCAGCTTTCACGCGTTTATAGTATAGGGTAGACCGCATTCCTTACGGTCTGCGTTTTCTAAATCGGAACTGAACGCCGCGATTTTTTCTTGTCAGAGTGCAGTATAATAGACTATTAAATGCACCGAATGAAACACACAAATGCTTTCAAAGAAATAGCGCAAGAATATCATGAAACGGACGATATTGACAAATTGTCCAATTTTGGTCAAACTATTGAAATTTGTGATGTGTGAATAACTAATCTATTATGTTACTAACATACTGCGGCGTTAAACTCTGGAATTTAGGAAATGGGTTCCTTAGTACCCTAAGGGGACCACTGGCAGATGATTTCCCGAAAATCCTACGAAAATAAAAGGGTTTTGTTTAGCTACACCCTGTATTTTGCACAGAGCAGGATTGGCACTTAAAACCTAGAAAACCTAGTGTCAAGTCACTCCGTTCTGATAAAGACACTTATGTTCAGCACTTCCCGCCGAATTATGGAGTTTAGTTGAGTAGTGGATCTCAACGCCGTACTATATTAGAGCGAAAAATTAAAAATATTAAATTCAACATTTCCTGGACTGGGAATCGAACCCCACAATCGACAAATAGTTACTTGATGTACAAAATGCACAAAGTCATTTGTCAAAACGTTCTCTTATAAACAATGTTACAAATGACTTCTCAGTAAAACAATTTCATAACATGCCGGCGCATTTGCTGTTCACTATGTATCTATATTATGTGTAGGTATGTAGTTCTTCTAGGAACTTTTAAATAAAGGTACATATTATCAACATAGTACATGGAAAAGTTGAAACGATATCCGAACAATTGATACTATTTTTTCTTAGCTTCACGCTAAATATCCATTGTGAATTGGAAAACCTAGTGTTAAGACACTCAGTTCGTCCGTTCACCACTTTCCACCGATTTGTAGCGTTGTGTGTTAAATGGCGGAACTTAACACCTTATCGTCAGATCCAAGAAATGAAAGCATTAAATAATTAATTTCCTCGAATAGGGATCACAACCAGTCGCTTTAAACTCACATGCTACAGGGGCATACCCTGTGCCACAACAGCCCTCCAATTCCTATGAATTGGTTGGTATTATAGTAATCTACGACGTGTACACGTAACTCTTCTTAAACGATTGTTGTTAAGATAAGATGAACAGCTTAAATGAGAGCATCAAAGTACAAAGTACGTCATTCACCTCAACATTTTAATTAGTGGGAGCGTAGTTTAACCCTGTAAATTTGTATGTGTGTAACGGTATTACTGAAATAACCATTTAGAAAATATATTTTAGCGTAGTATAGGTTTTGTTAGGAAGTAATCCCATGTTCGAATAATTGTTTGACTTTACGATATTGTGTATAAAAAATTCTGTTTTTAGTTAAAAATTTCATTTTTGATGGATCTTAGTGTTGTGAAGTTAAGCATGTTCTAATTGTAACTGTTTAGTTTACAAGATGTTTATGGACCAACCTATTAACGGACCTAAATAGGTTTTTTTCTTTCTCAGCTTCACGCTGTATCCCGCACGTGGCAGGGTTAGGCAGAGTGAATTTGGGAATCTAGTGTTAAGGCACTCCGTTCCATTTCTCACTTTCAGCCGAGTTGGAGGAATTGCGTGTTGAGTGGCAGATCTCAAGCGGAGCGAAGAAATAATTTTTTTTTTTCCTCGAGTGGAAATCCAACTCACAACCTGTCGTTTACAGTCACACGCTTGTGCCGCTAAGTCACGATAGGCCTCGACAGATTTTCATAATATAATCAAATACAATACCAACATTGTTGAGGCCTGTCGTGGCGTGGCGCAGCGGCACAAGCGATAAGTTTCTGGGTTCAATCCCCAGTCTAGGAAATGAAATATTTATTATTTTCAATTTAAATATTTGACGTTTCTTTTTATCGCTCTGGTAATAAGGCAAAAAGCGCGGCGTTGAGTTTCGCCACGCAACACGCAATGCCTCAAATTAGGCGGAAATTGGGGAACGGAAGTGGAACCTATTGTCTTAACACTAAGTTCCCAAGTTCCCTCTGCCTACCCTACCATGTGCGGGATACAGCGTGAAGCTGAACATTATCGAGTAGGTAGGTACATATATATAATAATATCATTCAAAATATATATGATATATTTACAATATTACTTAAAATAGGTTTTCATTAACTATAGTTATTTTTGTATGTTAAAAACGTTCTTATCTTTTAATACGTTTTTGGTAACTGTCGAAAATTAATTTTCGGTAATCTGATTGCGCCAGTTTTCTGCTGCAGGCAAACACTTATCATATAAGAAGGGAAGTATTGGTCGTTGCCCGTGATTTTTTTTAAGTGGACCTTAATATGTAAAATGGAAAATCCCGTTTAATATTCAAAAGAAAATTCTGAAGTTACTGCCGGGGTGGATCGGAGTGTCTTAACACTAGGTTCCCAAGTTACCCCTGCCTGCCTTGCGGGGCAGCGTAAAGCTAAGACAATTCTGATTAATCTTCCTATACTTCGTGGTTTACTCATGTGCTGGTAGACTACAAAATTTTAATTATCTAGGTCTATGGTAGGTAGTCATCATTAAGTAATGGAAGTTTTATATTTATATAAAAGAAAGCTTCGTGAAAGTTGTATACTAGTGAAAAAACTTACAAAATTTACTTAATTAACTTAAAGAAAGCAAACGTAATATTATTTTAAGTTATTTATTTTAGGTCTTCTTATCATATTAAAACCATGCGTTGTTCAAACAATTGTTGTGCTCAACGAGTGGAGTTACTTCATAACCAATGTCTAAAAATTTGGCGGCAGTGTCTTATCACTTGATTATGACTTCGGAATTACTTTTTAATTCTCTCTCTCTCTCTCTCTCTCTCTCTGGCAACAAGATTAAAATGCAGAGAATACATTCATCACCCTACTTTGATACTCGTCCAAATAGAAACATAAACTAGGCTTGGTCTGATTTTTATGAAAAATAGGAGGAAAATTATATTATTTTTAATAAAATTCAAGGTAATAATTAAAAAGTAATTTGTTTTCAAACCAATTTCTCATATTGGTCGACATAAATTTCTGTGTTTAAATATTGCCTTCGTCACATGGTTAGTCATTGACTGGAGGTCACAACTCGGGTTAATGAACTACGCACTTTAGGTGCAAGTACCTAACTACGTAGCAAGGTAACCTTTCAGAGACACTTGCAAAATTACTTATTTTATTGAAACTTATAGAAGAGAGCTTTTCTTAAGTAAAGCTGGCATATATTGCCAATTTGTCACAGAGTGTGATGTAATAAAGCTTAATTAAATAAAATTTTAATCTTGAAGTTATTGTCTGATTAGAGATTTAAATACAATATATTTTTTTATTGGAATAGATCTTTGTGAGCACTTTTGAATTGAAAGCTAAGAGAGAAGTGTTCTGAGAACTGCCTCGGGCAGTAACCGGCTTGAAAGTAAAATGTTGCTCTTTTTGATATAGTGGTTGTAATATTGTGCTTTTACCTTCACGCAGTATCCCGCACATGGCAGGAAAGGCAGAGGGAACTTGAAAATCTAGTGTAAAGACACTCTGTTCAGTTCCCCAAGTTTTGTATAAATTCCCTGTCTACTTAAGTCGATAGAGTGATCGGTTGATATACTAATATTCTCCAGTGCATTAAAAGGTGAAAAAATGTCCATTGCTCCTCCTGTGTCGGATTTGGTGTCCTAATTCCCACCGTTGTTTATATTGTATATCGAGGTTGATGCCAGTGGGCGAAGCTAAAGAGGTCGATGCCAACACGACCTTAGTGCTTGGCCCTCTTTTCTTCCTTACACTAGGGGGGTGATAAAAAGTGAAGTAAAAAAAGTTGCAAAAATACAAGTAAATAAAGTATATAATAATCTATATACATATTTCGAAACTACGTTTTACATGCGGCTTCAAATCAGAATAAATAAAGAAACTTCTCAACGAAAGGCGGTATAAGACTTATTTCATTTGAATCTACATTCTGAGACTACATTCTGAGGTTCACGCGTGTATCCTAACTAGCTCTTAAGCTTTATAACATTAATCTAGTTTTTTTTTTTTTCATTTTAGTTTCACGCTGTATCTTGCACATGTTTGAGTACCAAAAGGGAACTCGGGAACCTAGTGTTAAAACATTCCGTTCCGTTTCCAACTTTATGATGAACTTTGTGTGTTGAGCGGCGGACCTTAACGCCGCGATTAGCCAGGCCTCAATCTATATTACATTCTAATATTCTTACTTTTATAACATCTATAGCAAATTGACATTTTAAGTCAAATTCAATACATTATCTTATTATGTGTCTTTGGTTAGGTTAGGTTCCCAAGTGCCCTCAGTCTACCCTTCCATGGGAGGGATACAGCGTGAAGCTGAGTGAGAGTGAATGAGAAAATTTTAGTATGTACTAGGATAATTTATCGACGATAAACGTCGTCTAACACTTGACTTTTTTAGTAACAGTTGTGGAGTGCCCGGTCTTGAAATACAAGGGCTCTCACAGTGTTTTTTATAACAATGTGGACAAAGATCTCCGAGGGTTCTAAGTTAACGCTTTACTAATTACGAGGTACACTTTTGTTTGATTTACGCCTGGTTTAACCTTTTTTTGTTAACGAAATTCAGTGTAGTTTTGAATGGTATAACTCTTTTTTTTTTCAATTTTAACTTAATGTTTTTTAGTTTTTGAAAATAGAAATAGTTTCGTGGATTTATACATGTTAATGTTATATATCGTCGGTGTCAGTATGTGGCCCCTTTAAATGAAAAAATATGGTACTTACTGACTTTTTGTGACTTTTTAAAAACTGCCTTATAAGTGCGTAAATACTTTGAAAAGCTAGACAATCGGCGTTCTTTGCACGATAATTTATTATTTATTACTATACCGGGATACTTCAAATTATTATTATTGCGTAAGTCTGAGGTTTACGGCACTAGTGTAGGTTTTATGGGCCCTTTTGAAATTTAAGTAAATCGTCACCCCCCCCCCATTGTTTGCCTGATCTTACCAATGTAACTTCAGAAATACGAATAGTTCATGTAATCTAAAAAATAAATAATGGAAATGTCAGCATTCCACGGGGACCCCCACAGTTCCCTATGACATACTTCATACAGATACATTGCTTTTTTATAAGCAGCTTCAAGCTTTTTCCCATACAACATGATTGGAAGAAGAAATTATAAAAATATAGTGTTGATTTCCTTCAGTGAACACGCAGTGCAGTGCTTCAATTTCAGGGAACCAAGCGTCTTAACACTAGGTTCCTAGGTTCCCTCTGTTGAACCTGCTATGTGCGGGATTTATTTTGTTGCAATAGAAATAATATTGGGAATTGAACGAACAATCCGTCGGAAATGCAGTCAGACGCTATCATGGCCTTGTAATTATAAGCTAAGCCAAGATCGATGTCAACACCCCCTATTCAGACATTCATAGAGTAAAAGCGTTATTTGATTGTATTGTGAATAGTTTGAATTTTTAATCAGAAAGCGTCTGGTCATAACGGTACGTTAGGAAATGATTATTTCTCGTGATTTATTGTTAAGCAAATATATATTGGTCGGTTATAAGATATTAGAAAACTAATAAGTCTGTAATACAGTTGAGATGCATAACGTTTTTAATGTGAAATATATTTACTTTTACACGCGGTTTCGTTTATGTTTCTTATTAAATTGTGTTTTATTATATTTTGAGGCTTGTCGTGGCGCAGCGGACAAGCGTGTGAATGTAACCGACAGGTTCTGGGTTCGATCCCCACTCGAGGAAATGAAATATTTAATATTTTCAATTTAAATATTTAATGTTTTATGTCTTCGCTCTGGCAATAAAGCAAACCGCGGCGTTAAGTTCCGCCACTCAACACGCAATGCCTCAAATTCGGCAGAAAGTGGGGACGGAAGTGAAACGGAGTGTCTTAACACTAGGTTCCTGGATTCCTTATGCCTACCCTGCCTCGTGCGGGATACAGCGTGAAGCTACAGAAAAAAAATATTAATTTACTCGATATTTGCAAAACGTTTTATAGTAATCTAGAGAATTTCTCTCATTCTGCCTGTTCATATCTATTCAGATAAAAAACTACATAAAAATATGTGGAGCAAATTTTTCATGTAATTTGTAAAACTTTGTATATTATTAATCTGAACATTTGTTAGGATGGATGTTTGTTCCACTTACGTACAAAATTTTCTGAATGAATTTAGGTGACAATTTTCAGTACATAGCCTATAACATAGTTTATACATAGGCTATAATTTCTGTAATAAGATTAAAAAAAGTCCCGGTTGTTATATAAGAAATTGTACAAGCGTGCGAAGCCGCGGTTTGCCAGTTAGTACACTATACAAAAACCTTTCGTAGCAATAAGTTTAATATTATTTTCACTCTTTCTGCGTACACCTAATCAATATAATATTCACAGGCATTCTAAATTCTTTTTTTATTTTTTTATTTCACCAGAAACAATTTCTTGCAACAGTAAAAAAAAAATACATTGCAACACTGGCATTTCATCTTGGATTCAAAGATGCATGTTGCACAGCCATAATACGATTCACTGTCTGGTGTTAAAAGATTTGCAAAAGATAAAAAAGGTCTAGGTTGCGGCGAGTGCGTTGATCTTATAGGACGTTTACCGGCCCAAGGGTGAGGTGCCATTTTTAGCGACACTCGTGTCTCATATGAAAGGATCTTTGATGTTCATGTTTATTACATATGTTATATGAAACTAATAATAATAATTTAATTTTGAAGGATGTCGTGGCGCTGGGGCATATGCATGTGACTGTAAATGAGATAGGTCGTGGGTTCGATCCCCACTTGAGGAAATGAAATATTGCAATTTTAATATGAAATATTCTAATTTCTTCACTCTGATAAAAAGCCAAAGCGCGGCCTTGAATCCCACCACTCCACACGCGATTCCTCAAATTCGGCGGAAAATGGGGAACGGAACGGATTGTCTTAACACTAGGTTCCCAGGGTCCTTCTATCTATAGAGTGAGTAGTACTAATTTAACCGGATTAATCGCGTATATTGAGTATTATACATATTTGGGAACCCGACATTTCGTACACTTTACTAGCCCATGGTCACTGGTAAACTCAGTCAATATGCGATTAATCCGGTTAAGGTGATGTCTTCTATTAATTCATTTACTATATGATTTTTGGTTTATTTATTTAAATGTTGCAAAGCCACTAAGTCTGTAAATCAATGTTCTTCAGTTTATGCTATCTTTGTCTGATGGAGCTGATTCTTTTACATATTAGACAACGAAATAAAAGGTCTATATTCTATACTTATTAAAATTATAACATGACTCGTTGGTTAAATGTGTTTTTTTCTCAAACACTCAATTCTTATCATTATTTTCGGCTATATATAAGCTATATTGCGTTTTTTTATGTAACTCACTGTGCCTGCGTTCAAAGTTACCTCCCAGAATAAGAACGTGTTATACATAATATCGATTATTTCCATTTGTTGGCGAAACCAAAAATGAAAAGAAGTTTCAAATATATAAATTGGCGTCGTGAGAATCGAACTTATAACATGTCATGTCATCGTTTGGCCAATAGGAATATTGTTATACAGTCACAAGTACCATCTGCCATGTTAATCAGGAATATTTTTGGGAACGTAATGTTAAGACACTCTGTCCTATACCCCACTTTTCGCCGACCTTGAGGCATTGCGTGTTGAGTGACGGAACTCAACGCCGCGCTTTGTCTTGTTACCATAGCGAATGAAATGTAAATATTAAATATTCCATTTTTCTCGAGCGGGTATCGATTCCACGATCTATAATACGTGTACGAATAAGTATAAAAATTTACAATGTACGTATACCCTATTTATATATATGTAATAAGTAGAGTAATTAGAAACCCTCCAAGTATTAAATGGTTCAACAAATACCTACTTCCCTAATCCAGAGGCCGAGTGGCGGCGGGCGGCGAGGCGGGCCGATTTCGGTGTTGTTCACCCTGGACAGTGTCAAGCGAGTTTATCGCACTATGTTTTGTAGACATGGTGTAATCATTCGTTCATCATTTGTTTGCTTATCGTGTCGGTTTTATTATGTATTAGAGATCTGCCCGCGGCTTCGCCCGCTTCAATTATATTATTTTATTTAGTTATTTCAATTAGTTTCTTGTTCTAATAATATTATAAATTCTAAGACAAAATTCTAAGGCCCGTCGTAGCGTAGCGGCACAAGCGTGTGACTATTCAACCGACAGGTTCTGGGTTCGATCCCCGAGTCGAGAAAATGAAATATTTAATATTTTCAATTTAAATATTTGATGTTTCATTTCTTCGCTCTAGTAATAAGGCAAAGCGCGGCGTCGAGTTCCGCCACTCAACACGCAATGCCTCAAGTTCGGCGGAGAGTGGCGAACGGAAGTGGAACGGAGTGTCTTAACACTAGGTTCCCGGGTACCCTCTGTCTACCCTGCCTTGTGCGGGATAAGCTATAAAAAAAATTAACACAATATTTATATATTGTAAAGTAAAATTTTTGCAAAATGAATAAAAAATTTAGTAATTTTGATGAATTAAATATTTTAATTTGACGTTACTTTTTTAATTAGCAACATATTTAAATAAAACTAACATTAAATGTTGAAGAAACATATAATAGTCAAAATTGCATTTGAGTCTGGTCAGCCGTTTCTGAGATTTGCGCGTACAAAACGCACAGACGAACAGACAAAAATACAAAACGGTGCCTAGGTTCGATCCCCACCCGACAAAGCGTAGAATTGAGTTCAACTTCGGCGAGAAGTGAGTAACGGAATGGAGTGACCAGGTTCCCTCTGCTTAGCCTGCAATGTGCGGGCTACAGCGTGAAGCTATAGAAAATAATATAAGGCTATTAGTACATTACGTTACCATGAAACATTCTGCACCAGCTTCGGGCAGTAAGAAAGTGTCAAGTGAGAGCAAAGTAATTTAACACTTACGTTTAGTTAATAGTAGTTATTTAAAAATATAAATTTACGCAACATAAACAGCTTCAAATTCGGCGGAATGTGAGGAACGGAAGTGGAACTGAGTGTCTTGACATTAGGTTCCCAAGTTTCATCTGCCTACTCTGCCATGGGCGGGTACAGCGTGAAACTACGAGTGGAAGAGTCACGTTGTCAGCAATGACAACACGCATGGGCAGACTCGACCGCATTGTTACCACCCTCGGCATTTAAAACCGGCGTTAAGTAGTGACCTTGGTCACTGCGTTTCGCATTGGGTGATGCCGGGCCCCGGTGCCCATCCACCTTACAGACTGGCAACGCTCCTGTAGCTCCTTTGGTGTTGCATGGGGCCGTGGGCGGCGGTGATCACTTACCATCAGGTGACCCGTACGCTCGTTTGCCGTGTCTTATCCATAAAAAAAAAAAACTGAGACTGAGAGAGAGGCTGATATAAAATTATTTATATTATATATTAGTTTATCTGCCGTTAATATGAACAAGTTCATCGTAATGCTGTTATCGGTGTGTTTCCTAAAGCTTTTAAAAAAATATTCATTCATGTTGGACTTTGTGATAAATATATGTATATTTTTTATTATTTGGAGTTTTTTAAGAGATAATATTAACATTAAATGTTTAACGATATGTTTCTTTTCATATGATTGTAATTAAACGTATAGCTTATTAATTTACTAGAACATTTAGGGAAGTATAAGAGCAATACACGTTCTAATCCTACTATGTTATATTGATTGTTTTTTTTTTTGTATATTTATAATCGTTCTGTATACTTGTCGCTTGAGGCTGTCGTAGCGCAGCGACCGTATGTTTGATTAGTAACGCGGTGGTTGCGGATTCGATCTATACCCACTGTATACAATAGATAACAATCGTGAAAATCAACGATATTATTATAGAATACATTATTTGAATTTCCCTCTTTTTAATGGATGTAATGTGGCGTAGAGTTACGCAACTCAGCGCGGAATGTCTTGAATTTCGGCGTAATTGTGTAATATAAAATAATATAAACTATATGCACATATTACACATTTTATTTCAGCTTCACGCTATATCCTTACAATATATTTATTATGAAAGCCAGCCAAGAAAAGCTTGGTAAGAGAGGTAGAGAGACCTTATT
>DWMZ01001825.1:0-15391 GCA_018249855.1 Eueides tales michaeli
AAGCCAGGCTTGCTGAAGAGGCCAAGCTAGCTGAGGAAGCCCGATTAGAAGAAGAAAGATTAGCTGAACAAAGAAGGCAAGAAGAACTGGCTAAATTAGAGGAACTGGAACGTCAGGCTCAAGAAGATCGTGAAGATGAACTTGCAAGACAGGTAAATTCATATTTTTTTATTGTAACGATTACTCTAATATATACTTACTTTTGATAATTTACATATATACTACGGTGAATTTTATTAAGTACATACTTATAATAAAATACAGTAATAAAACTATTATTAATTTAATAAATATTTTCTCAGGCGGCGGAATTAGCTGAAATTGCGAGACAAGAATCTGAGCTCGCTGCAGCCCGTCTGGAGGAACTGCAACATAGTAGTTCTGCTGGAGACAATGTCGGCGCTGAATCTAGGTAGATAAATGTTTATATATACACCTCACGTGTATTGAAATATAGATAATAATCAGATGAGCTCTAATATTACTCTGATAGAGCAATTACTGTTACATCAGGGTTTCATTGATCTTAATTAGTGAATTCTTTACTTATGTTAATTGCATTTATATACAATCTTTTGAAACGCTTTACATTATAACCCGCACACGGCAGGGTAGGCAGAGGGAACTTGGGAACCTAGTGTTAAAAAACTCCGTACCGTTCCCCACTTTCTGCCAAATTTGAAGCATTGTGTGTTGATAGCTCAACGCCCTGGTTTAGCTTATTACCAGAGCGAATGGTATGAAAATATTTAATATTTAGTTTATATATAAATATTATTTCATAAAATGAAATGAAATATTTAATATATTAGCGCTAAATAGATTTAACACTCTAATAAAAAAATGAAGTGACTTACTACATACGTCGCAAACTGTGAAAGATACCTTTGTTAAAAACATGAAAATTTATATATGTTGTACCGCAATATTATTTTTTAATCATATATTTTTTTCGTATAGCGAAACGCCGGCAGAGGAGCAGCCCATTGTTGAAGAACCTGAAAGCCCTGAAATCGTCCCTGAGGAAGTTGCTGAAGCACCTGCCGAATCAGAAGACGCTGTTGAAGTCAGCGAAGATGAAGCAGCTGAGCCCGATGTCACTGATGAAGAATAAATCTAACGTCAATCGTTCTCTCTAACAAATCGTTTTAATAAAACACACCTAATAATGGACCATACAATATAATGATAAAATGATTGAAATCATTAAGAACTAGACTCTTTCTAGACATGCATTTTCATTTACTTCTATACTATTCTCTATTCATGTAATATCTAAAATATATGAATAGTACAATAGAATATTGTAGTAACAGATTAATTTATTAATCTTTCCTATTCACGACTTTCTATTGCGTAAAGACATTACGTGATTGTATGAAAGTTATATCTTATTGTGAACTCTGTTATGTTTTAACTGTTTTAAGCTAAGATGTTTTATATGATGTTATATTTTGTTAAATTTAACAATAAAAGACAAATTAACAATTATATATTTTATTTTATCCTATTACTTAAATGCACTACTATTTAAAATTGGAAATCCCACCATACGTACCTACCCATCCATACCTACCCTGCCATTTGCGCGATACAGCGTGAAGCTGAGTGAGTGAGTGGAGATCCCACGATCCCATAGTTGCAATATCATTTGAGTAAAATGGATAAGAACGACAAGATTGTAGCATATTCAAGATCTACAGAAGAAGCACTCTGCCAAGTCAGCTGCTAAGCAAGATGACGACGGACTTCAAGCTATATATCTTTACTAGCTGCTGCCCGCGGCTTCGCCCCCGCACAACTCGACTTATTTCATGATGATAACCACATAAGTTGTCACTACGTTCAGCCCCTTAATTATATTATATATGATTGGTATACTATGTGTTAAAAGGGTTTTACTAAAATGATATTACTTTCATGCTAAAATTTAACGCAAAACTGATTATTGATCATGTATACTTGTATATCAAGCCATATCTTCCTAAAGTGTCCGTTTACTTTTTGACTTGTATAAAATATAAGACTTTGTTAGACAATATGAATTGAGTGATTTGTAAAGGTTTGGAAAACCTCAGATTTTTAAAATAGTCTTTGATTATATGTGACAATATTTAAAGATTTATTTACGTTTAATTGTGCCACAACATGAGCTTTAAAGTAATCTTTAGTATAATAATCATTTAGTTCTAGAGTTACTTTAGTAAATATTGGCCAATGATCCGCGATTTTTTTTCTCAATTTTGATACACTGTATTGGCAGTTTTCCTCTCACGAAAATCTGCAATTTGTTGTGCCATGTACTTGATCATTTTAGGGGTCAAAATAGCGCATTCATATAGCCAAGAATTTTCTAGCGTATGGTATGTTATGAATGTCTTCAAATACTGAATTAATAAGTTCAATCTCGAAGCTGACCACTTTGTCAAGTATTACAGGAATTCTGATCTGACCATTCTCTTCAAGAAGGAGACCTTCCCCAACATTAGAATAATATTTCAGAAAATTCTTGAGAATATGAACAACTACCAAGGTCAATTTAAAACTTGCCGAGTTTATCTGAAATCATCTAAAAATAAAGTTGCAATATTGGCCTGTCATATTGACGAATGTACCGCAAGATTTTATCAATGGCCTCTATGGCCTTTCAATGAGACATGGTAGACTCATTCCGTACAATGAGGCAGGAATCCTGAAACATTTTACTTTATCACAATTTCGTGTAGTAGAACATGTTGGTGTTTCTGTTCTGTACAAATTGATTGGAATTTCAAATATTGTAATGTGGCAGCAATACCTGAAGAGGCCAATGTAGGAAAAATCTTTTTTTTGTCGTCACAATTCACCTAGAATTACCCTTGTCAGATGTGTTTTTTGCCTCCGAGTGCCTCCTGGAGCATCTAAGAAATACACAGCTTCCTTTCCTTGATTAGGCACTTTGGACCAACTTACAAAATATTTGTCCTTTTTCTGTTGTAAATTTATTTCATTTATGTATTCTCTATTTGGATGCACTTTCATGCACTATAGTCGTCAACTCGTTAAGTCAATAGTTTGTTTCCGCTATATATTCTCAGTTAGAGCGTGTGTGACTGGATTCTGAAAGAAATAGGTAGACTGAAGTCAGTAAGAGAACTGCCTGCAATCTAAAAAAGAATATCCTGTATAGAACAAAGGGAGCTATTAATTGCTCTTTCATCGGTTGACAGTCCTATTATATGGCCTTTCGCATTACGCCTAGAAGTACTTAAAAAAATTTTGATAAAAATGGTTTTTGCTTTTCTTACAATCTTAAAGGATCTGAGATGGCACAAAATAGAACATTATAGCGAATAGCTGTCGTAAACTACTTGTACTATCTCTAACGCAAGATTCCTCAAGACTGGTCCCAGTGAATTTCGTCTTCAAGTAGCCGAAGTGCTCTGCAAGTTGCTAGAAACGAAGGAACACTATCAATAGATTCAAAAAGGAATAAGAAATTGGTCCACGAATATCGTGGAACAACAGGCTAATAGAAATATTAACCACTATTACGATGGGGTTTTTTTGTAAAAACATACACTCATACGAAAACACCCTTTTTAAGATAAAAATATCTTTGATTTTCGCAATTATAATAACACTTTTTAATGTAATGAATTTTATCGGTTTAATTCGAATGGATATAAAATTTTTTTATAAAAATATGTTATAATTAATCTGTATACTCTTTTTCATTTAAGGCTGCTGTTTTAACAGTATAAAACATTAAAATTACCCATCTTATTGTGTTTATTATATAATAGATAGATTTTGACGACAGCCAACGATTAAAATTTAAATGAACATCGAAGCTTCTCCCAGGCCAACATTATACTATTATAATTGCCAACTGATACACACGAAAACGTCAATAAAGTGGCAGGGTCTCTCCTGCACCGCGTAAAGTTGATAGTAAATTTAATATCGCGTCTAAATTTTAAAACTAATAGATATTCTATTACTATCTTTTATTACTTTGCATGCTTTTTTAGTTAAAATATTTAACGTGCAAGAAAATAGTATATTTAGTTATAATTTACCCATCGCAATGAAAAACTTTACCTAAGCCGCAATTTTATTGTTTATTGTTATAATTTATATTTCTGTACCAGATATTCCATATCTTTATTTTTTATGTCGATACATATATCTGTCAAGCTGCATATCTTTAAATATTATACTTTAGCTGGACCGTTATGATTGTTCATGAGATGTTTCAGATCTTCGATTTTAATATGTCAATGCAAAATGCTCACCACGCTCAGTAACTTTTGATAAGACAGCATTTTAATATTTCTTATAGATAAGCTGGACTGTTAACGGTTGTTCATAACATTTTCTAGATCTTCAATTTTAATATCTCATTGTAGACCATTCTCAAGACTCATTACCCTTGACATTTTTTGTTATTGACAAATTTAATTATTTCTCATAGTTTATCTTGAATCTCCCTGCTGTTCTGCATCGGGTGTAGAAATATTCGAAATCAAATAAAGCCTATGTCCTGCCTATGTTAAATAGCTGTACAGTAAAAAATTAATTGAAATGAAGCTTATTGTAATTTACTATTTGCTAACTATTAAAAAAAATAATAATGATGCCAAAGAAGTATAACTTCTTACGCGCGAACATAAGTACACGCATTTTTTTTTAATTTGGAATACCATGTTTGTCATTCAATCGCGCTACAATCACTCATAATAAGGCTTAATAATAATAAGGTTTGTCCCTGGGATTTGTTTATCATCATGGCGAATGCCTTCAAGGGAACTTCAAGGGAAATTGCAGCCTTTTGAACTGGAGGGGCAAATTATGTGGTAAAATGGGTAAGCGGAGAATCAACACGCTCTCGCCTTTAGCTGCCCCCGTGAGTATTGTTGCTAGCACAATGTTTCTTTCCAGTTCGCTGATTTGTAATCTTGTGCCATTGCACAGTCGCGGGGCATCAAAATTACGCATCAACATAACTGGGACGCCAACTTTAAGCTCCAGCTTATGAGGCGGTACGTCCGTCAATTCCATTGAGTTTAAAACTCCACTGGATACGCAGCGCTGTCATCGCTTGCCATCAGCGTGTCTATGTACGTGTACATCCTCGATGCGCCGTCTGTTACATCTAATATTTTGTTGTTTATATTGTTCACCAATTATTTTTTTGGCGACAGCACTGCTCTCTCACACAACCACTCCTCATTATTTCAAAGAAATAAATGAACGGGAAATACATTGGTAAGTTAGTTCTTCCTCGGTAGCTACTTTTCTCCTCGGTAGATTACAAAATCCGTTAATGAAAATAATCAGTTTCCAGCCTACTCAATACTATTGTAGAGTTGTGCATGGGATCAAAGTGCCGAAGCCACGAGACGCGCGTTCATTTCATCTGCTGGTGTACCCCTCTCGATGACTGGAAGAGTTTGTCGAAAATCACCAGCGAGTACAACAATCCACTGCACCTCCCATCAAGGCATAATTGCTGCGGATGTCTTGCAAGCTTCGGTTCAAAGCCGTAAACGCGCGCTTGTGCGATATTGTGCACTCGTCCCACACAATTAATTTACATTGTTGTAAAAGAGCACCGCGGTCGCTGCTTTTGCTAATATTGCAAATTACAATTTCTTTACTTGCAAGATCCGAATGTAATTTAACTATAGAATGAGCAGTCCGTCCACCGTTTAGTAAAGTGGCTGCAATCCCCGACGATACTACAGCCAGGGCTATATTTCGGTCTTGACGAATGCAGCAAGCAAGCAAGCAAGCAATAAATTCAGCAGGAATGTTTTACCAATACCTCCGGGTGCGTCAAGGGAAATGAGTTGCCCTTCTGCACTATTTACGGACTGCGAGATTATGTTCATAAACATGTTGTTGTTTGGAAAGTAATTGAAGCTTCATTTCATTACATTTTTTCTCCAAAACTGTGATGCCGTAGTTCATCCCTCTCACGATATCATTTGACAGTGCTCGTCTTCTATGGGGTGACGGCAAACCAAAATCAGGCAGCTTTTTGCTAGATATCGATATCATTTTATCTTCGATAATAATTAAAACAATAACCTGTATAGAGCATAGGGGGACATTAATTGCTTTTTCATCGGTTGGCAGTCCTTTAACATAGCCTTTCGCATTACGCGAGGAGGGTAGTAAGTAATTTTTTTTTGATAAAAATGGTTTTTACTTTTACTACAACCTTGAAGGAACTGAGATGGCACAAATACTAACACTATAGCGAATAGCTGCCGTAAACTACTGGTACTGTCACTAATGCAAGATTCCTCAAGGCTGGTCCCAGTGAATATCGTTTTTAAGTAGCCGGAGTGCCCTGCAAGTTGCTTGAAACGAAGGATACTCTACAGTATCAAATAAAAAGGAAGTTGACGATATCGATCGTAAATACTATATTCTAGAAAAATAATTTTAATATACGTAGAAGAGACGTTCTACGACCTATATTATGTTTTATTATGTTTGCACTTCATCTATTAAAAAATTAAAAAAAAACATCACGTGATTAATGGACGACACGATTAATTTCAGTAGATTTTCAACTATAAATATGCCTACCAATTTAAGTTGGACAAGCAATTCTTCTTTCTACAGAAATCTCAGTGGGCAAATCCGACTCTCTTAACCGGTTTTAATTTACTTATTTAGACAATAAAATGATGTATATAGTACGGATACAAATTCTTATACAGTTGCTACAATTTATTTATGTTGTTAGCACCAGTGCGCGAAATCAACATGTGTCTTCCTTTGCGGCATCCCTCAAGAATGTGTCCGTATAGGGTGAAAAGAACCTGGTTCACTTTAACCCTCAGAAGAAACAAATCTGCGCGTTAACCACTAAAAAAATCCCATTTGGCGTACCACCAGTTTTCGAGAACACTCCCCTTAAAGCTCAGCTTTTAGAGAGACTGCCAGTATCGCGATCATAGACAACCGAAACAGTATTTCACGCCAAAACATCATTTGGCTTTGTAGAGGGCCCGCTCCATTCACTCCTCATATGGAGTACTGTTCTTACATCCATTAAATACAATTTTTGTAACCAATATGAAATATAATCTCAAAAGATTTAAATTATGATTTATTAGATGAACAACATTTGTATGTACTGTTATAATATTACATTATAATGCTGTCTATAGATAACCATACTACAAAATCAATAAATTTCTCTTGATCTAAAAATATATATATATATTTAATAAATAATTGTATAGTTCAAACAGGCAAAGTTGCAGTGGCACTAGTGCAACAATGATTTAACATTTAATTTAGTATACCCAGGCTTTATAGAGGAAGAAGATATTGAAATAAACTAATTATCCAGTCTCAATATATAAAAATATATTTATTAAATATGTTACACTTAAAATAAAGAAATCACTGTAGTAACTATAAATCCATCTTTACAATTTTATCAGCAGTTGATGCTACTTCCTCTTTTGATACTTTGTTGTCACATTTCTTCTGTGGGGCTTGGACTACGCGTTTTGTTTCTTCTTTAGGTTTTGGGCTTTTGTTTATATCTAAAAACTGCTTATCTATATCCACTATTTTTTGTTTTATCTGCAAAATAAATAAGTTATTTGCATTTCAAAAGATAACATATAAAGAAGCAAATTATCTGGACTCACATTTTTCAATCCCAAGTTAACAGCTTTCGCTTTAGTTTTCTTCAAGCTTTTCGCTCCTGCTACTTTAAAAACATTTCCTTTAACACCTTTTTTCTTATCTTTACCCATGATTGTGAAAATATTACGAGTTGTTAGTAGTTAAAGCACATATTTTCAGAATAAGAATAGAAGTGCCCGAAGTACGAAATAAAAACGAAAAACATCGAAATGACATTAACGCAAACATGTGCTTTTGACAGCTGACATATGACGCTCCTTTCCATTGTCTTAAAATGGAAAGACAAAAATATTACCGTAAATTGGGGTAGATACCTTTTTGGCCGTTTTCCGAATTGTGCTGACAGCGCTCATATTGTACCAACGTGCGGTATAATTCGTGTGACTTTGACGTTACATATGACTTGACTAGTGCTTACAGTACTGACGGGTTGGAGTGTTAGCATCGTGAGCATTGACATTATTTTAACGTCTACGTCAATGTCACTATCGTCACTTTCCTGGACTGCGGAAAATGCTTGAAATATTAGCATTTTACCATCTTCATCGACTACACTACATACTCTACTCATGTTTATATCAAAAAATGCTCTGATCGGTTATGTTTAACTTGTTGGATCCTTAAGCATACTCAATTACTGTTTTCACAATTAGGAAAACGGCCAAGGTCACACGAATTTTACCGCACTCTGATATGAGCGCTGTGTGCACATATCAGAAAACTACCTTTATAAAGGTATGAAACAGAAAATTATTTTGTTAATTTATCATACTAAATTTACGTCATATTATTTACCGCATCTGTGCTATGAACGTTGTTTTGATAATTCGGAAAACGGCTGAAATAAGCTAAAGGTAAAAATACCTTTTCAGAATTGTGAAAATGTGTTGCCTATTGTAAATTTAAATTGTCAAATATTGGATTGAGCAGGATTAATAAACCAATATTTGTAAATTAAAAAAATACAATACTTATTTTATGTTGCTAAATATTACTGTAAAATCTAAACTTTTTATATATTTACTAATAACTTTCTAAATCAACTTAGTTTAGTAGTTGAAAGAAATAATTTGCGAAGCACTTAAGCATTTTAAATATAGTAGATTTTTTCGCTCCAGTAAATAAAACGCCGCCAAAATTAATTACTACTCGAAATACAACGGAAACATCTCCGGCATGGCTAAGGTACGTAAAACGTAAACAACATAATAAATATTTTAATGTAAATTATCTGCATATTAAATTATCTTATCTCGATACTGGTTTTTCTGATATACAAGAAAACCTTTACCGGCCTCCGTTCATTTATTTTGTTTCTTTAACCATTTTGCACGTCTTAATTTCTCCATTAAAATGGGAGATAAAATTGAAGAAAAAGTAAGTTATTTTAGATATTGTTTTAGTATTAAACATTCACGGGAAAAAAAAAATTAATCGTAACGTCTTTTAACGTCCTACAATCAAACTAAGTAAATTATATAAAAATATGTATATTTCTTATATTTAATTAATATTTAATAATGTTCCAGCCAGTATTATATTCATACTGGCGAAGCTCATGCTCCTGGAGGGTGAGGATAGCTCTCAATCTGAAGGAGATACCATATGATATAAAGGCTGTCAGTCTCATTAAAGGTGGTGGAGAACAACATTGTAATGAATATAGAGAAGTTAATCCAATGGAACAAGTTCCCTCATTGATGATAGGTAAAATATTGCATTTATTTATTATTTGTCATTATAATTCCTTGCCGTAGAAGACAAAGTGTGATGTTAAGTTGCGCCATTTAATATCCAAAGACAGTAGAGAACACCTTATACTATTTACCTAGCATAAGATATTTTATGCAATGCACTTTACCTTTGCTATTGGAAAGTTTTAATCAACCTTGACTCTTTTATTAATACCTTGTCTCTTAAGGTCAATTGATGTGTCTAGTTTTATCATACACATATATATATATATATATGTAAAATTACAATTTATATATGTATTTCAATTTAACATTTTTTAATTGTTTATTGATAATAATCCTCGTTTGTTTTCCATGATTATTTTTTTGTGCCATTATGGTGCAGTGTACCTTTGTACTACATTCTGAGCAATATATTGTTATTATATCCTTGCTTTGGATGCATTCACAAATTTAGGCAGAAAACACTGAAAGATTAATCTTGACATTAGGTTATTCTTGCTTAACTTACTTAGCACTTTGGAATTCAATATAAAGTAGGGAATGGAAATGTCTTTATGAGAACCGAAGGTTTTATACTGGGTTCCTAATTTCACTCTGCATATCAAGTATAATATCTATTAAACTTCAAGAATATATATATATATATATATATATATATATATATATATATATATATATATATATATATATATATATATATATATATATATATATATATATATATATATATATATATATATATATATAAAAATTTCTGTTTTATTGATAAGCAACTTTAACTTTATTTTATTAATTCATGTATTTATTTCTAGATGGCCATACATTTGTAGAATCACTTAGCATAATGCATTACTTAGAGGAAACGAGACCACAGAGGCCACTGATGCCTCAAGATTGCTTTAAAAGGGCTAAAGTGAGGGAGATTTGTGAGGTACATACTTTATCTATACTTATAATAAATCTGTAATTGATCACTGTCTGTACATAGAAGCTGAAAGTTTAGTTTTTAATATGAAAGTAATTGAGATTAGGAAAAAATAGTGTAATTAAAGCACAGGGGTCGCTAGTTCATATTAAATTTAAATAAATATCTTTTAATGATTAAGGCATGTTGAGTCAGAGGAGCATCAGTACTTGAGAAAATTAAATCTATAATAAAAAAAAATCTATATCTGATCACCGTCTGTATATGGAAGATATATTTAAAATAATCATATAGGGGCGTTTATTATTATAATAGGGCCCTAAATAGTCATTTTTTTTTTGTTTTTTGCCTGTGTACACTAATCTTAGAAATGGCTAACCAAATTTGAATGTAGTTTTCACTATTATATTTCGGCAACCTTTCTTCAACATAATTAGAAACTAATTAAGATTAGTAAATGATATAGTGTAATAGTTAAGCCGTGGGCAGGTCGCTAGTATTTAATATTCTTATTTAAAATCTGCTGACAAGGCATAAATGAGCTTGTCACACTACATTAGCCCATCACTCAACAAGCAATGCCTCAAATTTAACAGAAAGTGGTGGTGTAATGTCTACACAGTATTATCTGTATAGGATATAGTGTAAAAAAGAAAAATTAAATTCCCTGCTTGCTAAAAAATAACACACTATAATTACAAAAAACATATTTCCAGATAATCTCCTCCGGAATACAACCCTTACAAAATCTTATAGTATTAATCTATGTGGGGGAAGATAAAAAGAAGGAATGGGCCCAGCATTGGATCATGAGAGGTTTTAGAGCTGTCGAGAAGCTGTTGTCAACTTGTGCGGGCAAATATTGTGTGGGCGATGAGATTACACTGGCTGACTGTTGTTTGGTGCCTCAGGTGTTTAATGCTAGAAGGTATGTACAATGTATTTTTTTTTATGTTTTTTTTTTTAAGTTTAATGCTGCATCTATAATAATCAGAGAGAATTTAGGAATTTAGTGTTAAGACACTCTGTTCCACATTCTTTCGAGGCAATGCATGTTGAGTGGGGGAATAATTTCATTTTTTTTTTCTAGTGAGGATTGAACTCGCAACCGGTCGTGTTTATAATTGCACGCTTTTGCCACTGCCCTACTACAGGCGTGAGCCTCTATATATGTAATATGCTTTTGTTAGTCTTGTTGCTTTATATCAATTTCGAGAATGTAAATGTCAGTTTAAAATGTTTTATTGTCAGTTAAGAATTAATTTGATTGATCAATAACAAAAATGCCTAATTTTTCCACCGTAACAACGTAATACACTACATTACCAAGTTTCAAGATATTGGGCGCTGAATGTCCGAATACAAAGCCGAGAAATTACTCGTATGAAATTGAATATTAAATGAAAAAATAATTGTAAATCAATTAATTGTTAAGTGTTTAACAACAATTAACAATTAATTAATACACTAATCACAATGGATTCTATCATTTTCTCATCTTCACGCTGTATCCCGCATGTTGTAGGGTAGTCAAAGGGAACTTAGGAACATTGTGTTAGGGCACACCTCGTCCCCTATTCGCTATTTTTCGTAGAATTTTGGCCTTTGCGTGTTGCCTTGTTAGGAGAGCGAAGAAATTAAAATATTAAATATTTCATCTAATCTAGTGGGGATCGCGTTCACCACCCGCCGCGTTGACAGTCAAGTAAAATGAAAAACTTTCTCCTAAAAGTAGTGTTTCAGATAGTGTACGGTAGTAAAAAAAAATGCATTTTTAAAATTCATTTAACTTATTTTCACGCTATATCCCTAGCGGGGTAGGCAGACAGTATGGAGCGCCAAACGTTACGGTCTCGGCATTCCTCTTTCGCCTCGTCCACTGTCATTAACCTCTCCATACATGCCCTCCGGGGGACCCTCATGCTTTTTACGTGACCTTACTCCAGTATCGTAGATACTGTGTTTTCGAGGGTCAAGCGCGGTCTCCTCCTCTCTCCCTTATCTTAATTTTTTTTAAGCCTGTCGTGGCGCAGGCGCACAAGCGTGTGATTGTAAACTATAGGCTGTGGGGTCGATCCCCACTCGAGGAAATGAAATATTTAAATATTTAATGTTTTCATTTTTTCGCTCTGGTAATGAGGCGCGGCGTTGATTTCCGCCACTCAATGCCTTAAAATCAAAAATCAAAAATTGGGAAACGGAACGGTGTCCTAACACTAGGTTTTGAAGTTCCCTCTGCCTACCCTGCCATGTGCGGTATACAGCGTGAAGCTCTTACCTTACTTTATATATATATATATATATATATATATATATATATTTGAATTTCAATATTTTGGTATTATTTTTCAGATTCCACGTAGACCTGCGTCCGTTTCCAATAATACTGCGTATAGACCGTGAACTGGAGAACCACCCGGCGTTCCGCGCCGCACATCCGTCTGCGCAGCCCGACTGCCCGCCCGAAGTCGCCAAGTGAACCCGCTACCACTGCCTTGGAAAGGAAATCTTAGAGTTGTTTATTTTGGCTTTAATTTGTTGATTTTTTGTTATTTTTTTTTATTTGGATATACAGTCATACAGTGTTTATAGTCAATTTTTTTGAAAATTATTTTGAATATTTTAGTATTGTGATTTAATATGAAATTGTTAACATGTATTATTTAAGTGAAGTGTGTATTAGGTTTTTTTTTTAGTTCTTTTCTTGCTTATTTGACCATTTTTAAGGATATTAAAGTGAACTGCTTTAATATCCATGTGCGTTATATAATTGAAAGTAAAAAATGTTGTAATTTTTTATTGATTGTTTAAACACAATGTTAAATACAAATTGGTCAAAGAAAGCTTTCTTAATATTTAACACTTTCTCACAGGACTTTTTTCGAGTTATTTATTTTTATTAATTGTGAAAATTATTTATTATTTGGGCAAAAGGCAAATTCTGAAAATTTGAAAATTTACAATTTTGTTTGTTTTTTTTATTATATTGGATTTGCTTTTTATAACTGTATACTAATTATGATATATGTATAATATTCTTATGTTTATTTCAATGTTTGTGTTCAATGTTCAATAAATGTTACATTCCATTTTATTTTACGAAAAATTTTTTTAGTACTTAAGTGTATTTTTTAGTATTTTTTTTTATATACACATATTGTAAGCCGTTTTATTATAAAGTAGATAATTAGCGCATTAAGGAGTGATATGAAGATCTAATGATTGTCATAGAGTTTTTTTTTTATTTCTATAGTTTATTTTTTTATTTATATATATTTTTAAATATTTTCGCAAATTAATTTTACACATTTTGGTAAATTAATAGAATATTTTATTAAAATTATGATATTTACTTTAAAATTAGTATTAGATACATATTAAAGAAAAGGGTTTTACAAGGTTTTCGAATCTTATTACTGTATAAATATTGATATGTAGCGGTAGTGTTTAAATTGACGCATTTATGTGTTCTAAAATAGAATTATTATGTTTCGTAATATAGAAGCTGGGGATCTTACGGAATTCCGTAACCGTACTCGTAACTTTCGGATATCCGTAAATAAACCGTAACTGAATTAGATATTAATGTTTTGGATTATTTCGGATATGAATGTGTCTAAATAACATTTCATAGGTTTTTATTTGGCCTGAACGGACTAGTTATTTGTACGAAGAACTTTTGTTACTAGAAAATGGCAAATTAATAAAAAAATAACAAGATTTTAATAAAAAAAAAATATGTAATAAATCCTTTAAAAGGCCGTAGTCGAATTATTTCGACATAATATTCTTTATGTATCTATATATATTTTTAGTTCCGTGACGTCCCCAGAAGATCACTACATACATATGCGCCATGGTTACCAATTGAAATTTGAAAACAAATTATGCATATAGTAATTATAGAAAATAGAGTTTACATTTTAGATACGATTTTTATAACATCTTTTTTTTCATTTGTTAGTCTTCTTTTTTGTGAAAATAAATGATTTTCTATATATTTATGGTAAGTTATTTCATTGTAAAGTTCTGAAATATTAGTCTCGTTTAATTTTATTTCATTATTGTTTGTATATTTGTTTATTATATTAAAATAAAAAGACAAGAGCTTTTTTTGTTGTTTTTTTTTTGTCAAGATCCCTTATATTAAGAAATATTGAAATTTATGAGTCTAAATATCATTATTTATATAATTAATCATTACATTAATACATTAGTTTGAATTGCTTAAATATTATTTCAATAAATGTGCTAATCAAGCACCTGATTTTAAGTGTTCAATAAAAATTTAAAAAGAAGTTTAATTTTTATTTTATATCGAAATATTAAATAAATACCTAGGTTTTATAATTTTATTTGTACAATACGTTCATGTAACTTTGTAATTATTTATATAATTTGTGCTAGTTATTACAAGCCATTGTTAACACAAAACTATTATTTATCTTATACGATTTCTGCAGTCGCTTATGGAACATTTTTTGTAACGACCACACTGTAAGAAGACGTTGAATGAATTTTTGATAACAGTGACATTTCTTTGAAAATGTTTCTATATGCAATGTCATGTTCCCTAATAATGTTATTTAAAGTACTTTTATAAAATATAAGTAGTAACCAAAAGGTTACTGTAAAACTAAAACTATTTTTTCATAACTTTTATAATATGTTAAGTATAATTACTATTGTGACTTTAAAAGAATTTTACTATTCTATTCATACGCTATTTTAATACGAATATTAATAGGTAATAAAATCATGTTAATTATAATTTTTAGGTAAATAGCAAGGTTCGTGGGTTTGTCATGATAAAATCTTTGTATATATCCTATAAGTACATAGTAAAACTGATACGCTGAAAATAGCTATATTATCGAAATACATATAAATGTCTTGAAGTAAAGTTATACAAGCAAAAAAATATTTAGGAAAGCAAATTGTTAATATATGTGTATATTAATTAGATATCTTATTAAATTTGTAAAAATAAATATTTCAGTTATAAATAATCCTACAAATTGGAAATATTTGTAGCGTGGTAAACTTTCTCAACGGTATGGCAGCACTGCTGTGGCATCTGTCAAACGTATCGAACGCCGCTCTCGTTCGT
>DWMZ01001826.1:0-15390 GCA_018249855.1 Eueides tales michaeli
CTATGTAAGCGGTCTGGATTAGTGAATCCCAACAACTCGACATAAGAGACGATGATTAAATTGTTGATTACTTGTGATGTATTCTCTCATTGATTTTAGTTTCGAGGTCTCATTGAGGTTAGATTTAGGAAAACAAAATAATGCACAGACCAATCAAGTTATTAAAGATTAATTGGTAAATATTGTAATATATAAATAAACTATGAATTCAAAAAATATTATACAAAAAAATATTATAAAAAATATTATACAATTTAATAATATTAAAAATCTACTATGTAAAGTTTGTATTAGCATTTTGGCAAATCTTAATGTTAGCGTAGTAAAGCTATCATTAAGATGCTATTTAATCATTGTAGGAATCCAAAGGGATGCAGATAATTAATGAAGAGAATGACAATAAATTTATAATGATCCAGACTTCGATTAAGAACTTAACGGTTTTAATGTCAAACTAAATATACAGGTATAATTAAAGAAGTACGTGGAATAGATATGTAGAAATATTATTTATGAAATATAATAAAAACTAAAGTTATAATAGTTTTTATTTATATATTTATCTAACAGACGACATGTGTGGACCTTAGAATATACTCGTATCGTACGTGATTTATTTAAGCATTTTATGTTCTGATCTATAAAAACGTTAAAAACATAAATATGTTTTACTAAATAAGTGTTTGTTCAAAAAATTGTAGCTTCAGTGTGTGTGGCGCAATAGGTTAAAGGTATAGAATAAAATATATTATTTATTTAAAGAGAAGAGACGTGAAGTCAGCTGCGAGTCGGACTCGTCTACAAAGATTATTTATTTTTATACGAGCTATTTTTATAAAAGTTTCAATCTTTAGATTATAAGCCAAATATTGGTACGAGAAATCCAAACTGCCTGTCATCTTCAGACGGCAGGTAGTTCGCAGGCGTATGCACTCCTTTTGTTTTGTCTATAATCAGCTATACAACAAATATAAGATGCCTGTCGTGGCGCAGCAGCATAACTGTGTGACTGTAACCGACAGGCCGTGGGTTCTATTCTCACTCGAGGAAACAAAATATTTAATATTTTCAATTTAAATATTTAATATTTTCATTTCTTCGCTTTGGTTAAAAGGCAAATGAGGCGTTGAGTTGAGCCACTCAACAGACAATACCCCAAATTCAGCGAAAAGTGGGACACGGAAGTGGAACAGATTGCTTTAACGGTAGGTTCCTAAGTTCCCTCTGCCTACCCTGCCATGTGCGGGATACAGCGTGAAGGTAAGCAAATACAAGTTTACAATATTTTTTCCATGAAATACTTATAAACTTTATTGTTTCGTTTTTTCTTTATTTGTATTGTAAATTCTTACCTCGTGCAAATTTCAAAATTAGGAAATCCATGGAAAATTCTCCTTAGGTTTTGATTTCATACCGAATGCAGCATTTAATTTCATACAGAAGATGAACGCGCCTGACTTAAAAAAACTGTATGTTGATTGACCAGTTAAGAAAATCACCAAAAATATTAATAAAAACATATCTAATAAATACTTAAAATAAATTCTAATGACATATTAGAATATTATATTTCATGTGGTGTAAATTTCTTATTTAGACTTTTCAGTCTGTCATGGGCAGGTTTATTCAACAGTGATAAAGTGCTAACATGTCAGAGGCGGGACCAGTATCGTGTTGCTGTTTACAGTACGTTAGGGTTCGACGTCAAACGGCCCAACGTAAAAGTTTGAAAAGCCTAACCTTTGTTTACAAAAGCTTTTAATATGTGTACATAAGTCTAAAATTAACTGTTGATGACAAATTACTATAACATTTTTACCATTTTTTTGCAAAATTGTGAAAAGAAGGGAAAAGACTTCCGATTCACACTCAATGGGCCATAATATTTGATATTTTCATTCTCTTGCTCCGGTAACGAGGTGAAGGGCGGAATTGAGTTCACCAAACAGTGGAAAACGTTTCCAGGTTCACTGCCGTGCTACGTGTGAGATACAGATATACACATTTTTTTTCTTGGGAAGACAGTAGTTACCATTTCAACATGAAAACTACACATTCTCGAAAACAGCTAACTGAACTCACTGAACATTTCATCTAGAAGACGGTTCACTTAAACGTAATCTGTAATTAGTTAACGCATTTTCTAAGAGAAGCGAATTGTCGTGCTGCTGACAATAAAATACAAGTCACAGCTAAAAGCGGAAAATGCAATAAAAACTGCGCAATAAACGATATGGAGAATTGCTGTTGTATGACAAAACATAAAAAATTAGAAATATTTATTTGAATATCTTAAAAATAACCTTATAGTTATGAAAATAACGGTTATATTCTTATGAAAGTTCTTATTTTGTTTTGGTTAGTGCCGAAAGAAACGTTTTACAGCCGCGACCCAAAAATGTAACGTCATATTTTAACGACCAAGACAAAAATACAATGTCTTCAGTGGATGAATGGCACAGGACTAGTTAGAATTTGTTACAAAAAGCTTTTTTGTGTGTTTATATATTATGAACAATAAATCCTTTTGCATAATATATCTAAAGAACTGATTAGAAATAATAATAATGTCAAATGTTTATCTATAGCGTTACAATGAGAATTCCTTGTTGTGTTATTTAACTATTATTTTATTTTAAATAATCTTGAGTGGTATATAATTAAAAGTCAGTAAATAACTAAATATACCCTCTGTAATTATTAATTTAATTATTAAATAAATTAAGCCTA
The DNA here is from genome assembly GCA_018249855.1 of Eueides tales michaeli. Lineage (NCBI taxonomy): Eukaryota > Metazoa > Arthropoda > Insecta > Lepidoptera > Nymphalidae > Eueides > Eueides tales. Next base: position 2,731 of record DWMZ01001826.1, read on the forward strand.
TTTCAATAACTCTTATTATTACAATTACAATTATAAACGTACGTGAGATTATATCGAGCGACAGTAATAGCAATGAACTTCCAAGTCATCTAAGATCCTTATTTAGAATCTCTCTTTCTAATCTCCTTAAAGTCGGAAAAACTGCAACAACATGAATATCGCCAGAAAATTTGTTTAAATGTGTTTTGTTCCTTCACATTTTACTCCGCAATTGGCAAGGTAGGTAAAAATACCAAGAGGCCCTTCGTTCTCTTCTTTTCACCCGAATTTAAGTTATTTTGTGTTAAGTAGTGGAACTTAACTGCTGCTCTTTGACTCCTATATCAGGGAAATAAAAATGATCCATTTCATTGATGATCTGAATACCATTCGTATTCTAATAACATTATCGCTTAAAAATAATATCATCTTACATTGAAAACTAAAGTTTCAGCCAATTCAATATTTTAAAGATTTTCTCATATATCTTTCATGTACAGCCAGCGACAAGTTGCAATATCATATCATATGTATAGAACTATTAAATTTATAGCATGACGGGCCAAAAATAAGTCTGCTTAATAGTAATGCAATCTAGTACTAAATTTCATGCAAAGAGTAAGTAAAAATCATGCATAAGTACTTTTATCTTTTGATTAAGTTGACTCGTAAAAAACTTTAATAGTACATAAATTTAAATATTAAAACGTAAACTTAAATATTTCATATCAATTTTAGTTGATAGCTCCACGTGATTTGCATATAAATGGTATTGATAGATGGACAGTCAAAGAACAAGTGATCATATATGGGTTTCGTTAATTCCTTTTTAGATACGCCATTGCAATTGTGCGGTAAACGCCGTTTAGTTCAAATTTAAGGTATTTCTTTTTATTGTAAGAGAATATAAAGAAGCTCAAGTAAAAAGTTATTTGGGTATTTTGTTTTTGTAAGTATTACCACTTTATTGTCAGACGCATATATAGTTTTTTTTTATTTTTTGTCATCCCGCAAACTGCCAATCCACTGGATTTCCAATATATTCACTTATACACTCAAAGATTTATAATAAACATATCGTTTGTTTATGTTTATGGTATTCCTTGTCTAAATTAAGAACCTTTCATCACGTACTATGTAATCTTAACTTTTATTGGGTTTAAGCTGCCAACTCTGTTAATAATATAAATATGATCATACACAATGTATGTGCATATTTTCATGATCATCCTGATTATAGCAATTAGGCACAGAGAATCTAAGCTTAAAATAGTCCTTTTCTACTAATTATTGTGTATTGAGTGGTAGAACTCATTGTTGCGTTAAATGTTTTTTATGTTTGTGATTAATTTATATATTTTTCTTTCTTCATAATCTAAATTACATATTTTAATATTCCTTTATCATAATTGAATTAAAAAAAATATTAAACGTTAATAAATTATGACTTATAACTCTATATATTTTCATATTAGAGACAAATATTAAAATATTATACACGAATAAATAAAGATTGAGCAGAAAATTATTACCATGCAATATATTGTATGCAAGACAATGCGGATGCTGTTAACGATCTTTATCATGTAGTTTATGCGTCGAATGCAATTTGCGATAACATTCACTTAGTAATACATTATAATACAAAGATAATAGTGTACGACTGTTAATGATTGTATTGTTTTATATTATTTTAAATCCTATGGTTGCAGGCTCAAGTAAATATGTATGTGTTTAGATATTTTACACATAATTTAAAAGCTACAAGTGCAAAATTTGCTCAGAGGTATAAGTTATAAAAAGCAGAAAATTGTTTGATTTACTAGTAACCTCTGAAGAGTCATTCGGACACTGCCTCCATTTTAAGACCAGGTCTTTGTTACCATAGTTATTACATGCTTTGTCACCTAAGCTACGTTTCCGTACTATACTTGTCATGTCTCATGACAGTATAATAATTGTAAATTGGTAAAATAAGATAATTTCTGTGAGGTGTGTGAAGCTATCACGTAATATCCCGGACGAAGAAAGGAACCTAAAAAAAACTATTACTTTGGGAACTCTTACTTTCTTATTTACACACTTCCATTACCTGACTTCCGCCGAATTTGATTTCGATGAATTGGAGTGGTGGACTCAACCCCGCGCTTTGCTCTGTTGCCAACGCGAATAAATATTAAATATTAAATATTTAATTTCCTCAAATGGGGAAATTAAATATTTAATACTTCTCAAGCGTGTGGCTGTAACCGACAAGTTCTGGGTTCGATCCCCAGTCGAGGAAATGAAATATTTAATAATTTCAATTTAAAACATTTAATGTTTCATTTCTTCGCTCTGGTAATAAGGCAAAGCGCGGCGTTGAGTTCCGTCACTCAACATGCAATGCCGCAAATTCGGCGGAACGTGGGAAACGGAAGTGGAACGGAGTGTCTTAACACTAGGTTCCCGAGTTCCCTCTGCCTACCCTGCCTTGTGCGGGATACAGCGTGAAGCTCGAATGGGGATTGAACCAACAATTTGTCGCGATTTTAGTCATACGCTTGTGTTTTGCGCTACGACAAGCTTCAAATTATTTTTATTATATGATTAGTCGACCCAAATCATAAGGAGTGGCGTCATCCCTTTAAGCATCGCGGGGAAAGCATAGGGAATATAGTGTTAACACATTTCTTATAATTAACTATTATATTTCTCTATTATTGAGAAGACATCGTAGGTGGTCGTAAAGTTTAACATTATGATGTGTTGTTTATATTATCCCTGTTAGCTATTGTTTTTACAACTTGTTAATTGAACAAGAAAGAATTTTTACAAAAAGTTACAAAAACAAGAGTTATATAAAGAAAGAGATGTTTTCAAATATTATATGTTTCACTTCACTAAACTATATATTTCTAACGAATATATTTCACTTCACTAAACAATATATTTCGAAATATATATTTCACTTAAAAGATTGAATTAAGTGTAAAATACACGAGTAAGACATATATTACGTAAAAAAGAAAGAAATACATATAATAATAAAAATAAATGTTTATACATGTGTATGTAAAGGTAGTTTAACTGCTTCAAGCAATCTTTTACGGACTTAGTTTCTATTTTAAAAGAGATGATGACAATTTCAATTATTTTTAAATAAGACTAGAATTAAATACATTTATAAATATAGAAGATTAAAATTTCAGTAACTTTATCTACAGCCAGTAATATATGAAAATCTAATTACGAGGCCAGTCGCAGGGCGGAACTTTTACAATTAATCCACTGTAATTTCTTAAAGGCACCCAACGCTAAAGCGGTTGTTTGTAATTATTCTTTATACATAAAAGTTTGTTTCTAATTTGTGTATAATATATTCTTAAAATATATTTATTCAAATTATAATCTGACTGTAAAAGCGCTACAGGCGCCACAAATATGCCACAGAGTTGGTTTGATTTCATTTCATACTTCGAACTTCTGGTTTCCATAGTACTAGGTCCCTCTGTCTACCTTGCTATACAGCGTGGATCTCAAAATGAAATAAATTAATTTGTAATATAACGTTATTACGTAAGTAACACTAGCTTTAAGTAAATTGGTTAAAGTGAAAAATACATTCTGACTGTGACGACTCTGACTGAATCTGACGGTGTACTTGCTTGAAATCGAGATTCGAGACTCAACGTAGATTCTTCTGTAGTACTTAAGTCTAAAGTACACTACTAACGTAACCAAAGCAATATAAATCAGGCTGATTTGTTATGGCAACCATTTAGCCGAGACAAATAAAAACATCTCTACAAACGTTATGTTTGTATAACATTTCTCTATTTAAAAATTAGGGCTTGATACATATACTCGTATCGTAGATATACATAGTTACTTTTATAAAATTATTATACGTATACTCTAAATAATATCAATGATTAAAAATAGTAATATGTATATAATATTTGACTATTTTTAAATATTGATATTAACAACAATAGTAAAATAATACCACGCAAAAAATCCGTAAAGCTTAAAATCGCGTATGTTGGTATAATTGCAGTTAGATCAAATCATAGTCTACAATTATACTAACATACGCGGTTTCACTTAAAAAATAGCATAATAATAAAATTATTTACACACTTAGCAATATTATGTTCTAATATATTATATGCTTCTTATAATTTAATACGTAAATACTTAGTTAACTCCTCCGTCATCATTTTAATCATAATCACCAAGTTCAGAAGTATTTTCCTTATTACCCTTAGAGTAATCAAAGTTTTAGTTAATTAACAGGGGAGGCAGAGGAACCCGAGTTATTAGCGATAAGGTACTCGGAATTTAACGCCGCGTTTTAACTTATTACGGGAGCGAGGAAATGAAAATATACAAATAAATTTACTATAAATTATATTGATGATAAGGCACATATTTGTAATTTTGATGTAGAGCGGATTCTCATTACAGTGAAAAAGTTAATATAGACAATAAATATATTTAATTTTTATATAGTGAGTTTCGTCTTAGACAATATATAAGTATATTCTAGGAAGAGGCCTGATGTGCAGTAGAAGTTGAAGTGGCACAAGCATGCGATTGTAAACGGGACAGGTTGTAAGTTCTATCCCATCTCAAGAAAATAATTTCTTCAGTTAGAATAGAACCACACTACACAAACAATGCTTCAATCTGGCGGAAAGTGGAGAATGGATGTAAATGCAAAGGGAGTGTCTGAACTATAGGTTTCCAGGTTCCGCTGCCAACCCTGTGTATATTACAGCGTTATGCTAATAATGTTCTATTTAATAATACAAATACAGAGCGCGGAAACAAGTTGCGCAATGTCTCAAAAATTAGGTAGGGAGGTGGGCCAGGGAGTGTCATAACACTAACCATTTGGTTCCATTACCCTTCTATACTTGAGATACAAATGGAAATTATGTTTGTGAACTAAGAAGGTAGAAAGCAATGAAGACAAAGGAACGCCCTAGTTTCAGGTGTTGAGGCTTATTGTAATGATGATTAGTCCTCTCTTGTTCCCAGGAATTGTTGTTACTTTTGACAAAGCATAAAAATAAAAGTAGAAATGCCGTTCAGAAGTAAGTAGTTAGGTTTTTCTAAAGACTTTTCTTAGACTCTTGACTAGACTAACTGTCTAGGCAATATTTTAAAGTTTTAACTTTGCATACAATAAAAATACGCTCCGCCGCTACGATCCGCCAGAAAGAAATTTTAAAACAACTCAGAAGAACCGTCGTTGAGTTTTCTCATTATGTTTGCAGTAGCTATCAATAAATTCAGTTCCTTAACACACATTTTTTTACGCAAATGTTTCATTTAGTATATGCATCAAACAAAGGCTTTAAAATATACTTTAAAATGTAACCTTGAAATATGTTTCTTAAAAATCACATAAACTTACATAGTTATGCACGTTTAATAATACTTATAATATCAAGTGTCAATATTAATATAAATATTAATATTGACACTTCTGCGATATATTATAATCTTTAAACTAATAAATTGTACGTCTAGTGAGGACTTTTCTCCACACCGTTTTATTTCAATTAACTTTATTGGTTATAAATAGTTGTAAATGTACTTTTCATTTAACTTCTAAAGTAGTCTAGGCGAAGCGTTGCATGAATAAGAAGCATACAAGTTTAAACGGAAATCTACAATTAAATTTATTTCTTAATTTTACAGTTATTTAAGTATAGACAATGTGGCAAAATTAGCCATCCTATCCTTTACATAAAGTCTATCGTAAATTAAATATGATTTATAAAACTACAATAAATCTAAAGTTATTAAATTCTTTAAGATTTCAGGAAGTAATAACGACCTATATCTTATTTATACAAGTGCTTGTTCAAGGTGCTTCATTGGTTAAGTTTACTGCGATTGATAAGTATTACTTACATTAAGTATCGCCTGCCAACATGCAATGTATTTGTATGGATTTAAATGATAAAAATGTAGAAAATTATGCCTAAACATTTACAAGCCCATACAAGCCATACAAGGGAAGAATAAGCTCGAAAACGAAAAAAATATATAAACGCATTCGCTCATTAAGAGCAAAAGTTAAATTAACACATTGTGACTTCTACTGTAAGGAAAGCGACCAACATAAATCTCATTTTTCCACATTCAGTTCTCGTCGCCTGCAATTTGCGAGCTTATCTTACACAGGTATATGTGTGATGCAAGCAAGATATGTTTAAAAATTCAAATTTTCTTTATGTTATTTATATTATAGCAAGCTTTTTCAGAAGTAATTATTTGATTCACTTTGGATATCATTTTTAGGTTTATACAGATGTTATTACTTTATATCATTATTAATTAATTTATTTAATGATTTATTTTTATTTAGCTTCCAGTTGTATACCGCGGGGCGGGGCAGGCATAGGGAATTTGGGAAATTATCTCATTTGATAATTTTAAGTAAAACAATTTTATTAATCGCGTATATTGAATTTTAAACATATTTGGAAACTCGATGTTTCCAACACTTTACACTTAACTTGTCCATGGTCACGGACAGACTACCCGTAGAGCAGAGGTAAAGTGAAGATTATGGGTAAATATGTCTGTGTCAATGCCTATTCATATTTCACTGTTGAATTGCAGTGCCATTACGTGAACTTTAAATCTGTGATCTTTAATCTTCTTTAATGGATTAATAAATAAGATTTTTGTGGCAGAATAATTCTTCAGACACAATTCGTGATTTATTAGCATTGAAAAAGAAAGGGTTAGCGAATACGGGTAAGAGAAAACCAGCGTATTTAAAATTATTAAAAGGATATTTCTAGCTTAATATTTTCCACTTCCCGCATAATTTTAGAGGAATATGCAGAAACCTGCCTACTGTTAAAAAAATGGATAAAAATTCGAATAAGATCTTTTTTTCCTATAAAACATTTCAAATGCTTGAAACCTTTTATTAGAAATTTCGATGATCAAAAGTTTTATGTGGCCAGCTTTTATAAATAATGTTATCAACAATACATGTAATAAAAACATTGAAACAATTTATTCTAAATAGTATCTAGCAGGGTATGAATGAAACTACCGAGTGTTCGTAGTCCGAGTCAATTATTAAAAACTAAATTATTTTAATAATTCAGATTGATATATTTAGTTTCAAGTTGTGATGAATGTAAAAAAATCGCCATAATGTAAAACGCTCTAATCAACAAATCATGTACAGATAAGCAATAACTAATGGTATAATACATTAATAAATATTAGTATAAAATAAATAATCGTATAGTCCAAGAGTGGGTTACATTACAAGATATACGAGTAATATCACAATTAAAGTGGATGTAGCATTACTGCGTTGGTTCAGAATACATATAATTAGGAGCAGCTATTGTGAGAATCGTTTAAACGCTTTGCACAAATTAGCAGTTCAATTAGACGGATTGTATGCGACATGTATGTTATTCTAATTACTTATATAAGGAGACTAGTGGCCGCCTGCAACTTTGTTTGCATTAAATATTAAATGTATTGTTTTTATCAATTAGTACGAATTTTAAGAAATTCTTTATTAGTGCTTCTATAGACTACCTAAGTCAACAGTCACAAGTCATTTTATTTATTTTTTTCACTACACAGCGCTACAGAGAAAAAACTATGAAAAACTATTTTCTTACCTAAATATTTTCTTTTATTTTAGATTAAATAAATCTAATGATGTTAAATATTTCACTTCATGTGACAATAGTTACGAAGGGACATCTTAGTATACTAGATCCGTATCCGATCCGTACTTGGTAAAATAAGGCACGGCGTTGTTTTTTGTCTCTGAACTCACGATATATTTTCGTACAATGGAATAACTTGACACTAGGTTCTGCCGTAATAATTTGCCGTGAGTAATTAAAAAAAATCTTCATATAAGTTTAAATATTTACGAATTAAATTTAACAAGTATAAAGCCATGTATATCATAATCGTATTTAGTTATCACGTGACGTCAATAACAAACGCTAATTAAGTATATTGAATTGGCATTGTCGTACGCATAACATTTCATTAGCTTTTACATTTATCAACAACAATGAATTTTAAATTATTTTACGCATATATTTATTATTATTTCCATTTACTAGTAATTGATAGCAATGAAATAAATAATATTTTTATGCTTAGCTTCACGCTCTACTCTACTCTTACGAAATTTGCAGATGGAAAATACTGTTAAGACACTCTGTTCCCCACAGACTAATCAATTCTCAAGATATTGCGTTGTAATGGTGGGGCTTAACGCAAATACAAAGAAAAAGTAAGTATATTGGGTGAAACAAACAGAATGACATATGTATGTAGGTATTTGTAAAATAATTCCATGTATGTAATCTTGATTAGTGAATTCCAACAATACGCAGCGAAAACGATTAAATAAGTCTTCTAAGTACAAAATTTTAAAGTCATGTTTATTTAAATCCGTTTCTACTTGATCTTGAATTTTGTAAATAACTAACTAAAATAGAATTAGACGTTTATCTAAAAAAAATAAAAAAATCTAAAATAATTTAAAGCCAAAAATTATTACATATAAAGATAAATTGTGGCTATTGAGTGAACGTAGTGTTATGACACTTTCTCTCACCGTTCTATTCCACCTTGCCACTTCCGAGGTACAGCGTAAATAAAAAAATATATAAAAATGATGCGGACCAAGTTCTTACAGTGTTTTAGCTGTTAATATGTGGAAATATAGATATGCTTTTAAAACATGGGCCTGTGGTATTTAATGCATTCAAAGATCAAATGCTATCTTAAAGCACTTTTCCAGTCTCTCGCACCCTTTAATGGAGCGTATATCCAAATTAATCGGATCGCGTTTGGATCGTTTACTGTTGAAAATGATCTAAATATTATTGCAGTAAATATTATAAGTGCATTACAATATCTAACATAATATAATATAATAATATGTGCCTTTTCAACATTTTTGAACTTTGTTTTTATTTATGAGACAGTCACTCTATCTTTGCGGTCTAATGGTTAGTTAAGATGAAAGGTTGAATGCAACGATATTGTCGATCGATGTCGACTCTTAGGAAAGAGCATATCCTAGTAATAAATGTGGAAGTTGTAAATGATAATAATTCAGTTTCACGCAAAAATAAATTAACAACTTTTTATGAAATTTTACTGTAATGCTTCAACTTTAAGTAATGCTTTCTTCATGACAAAATTAATTTTTCTACATTGTTTCAATCTTAAACCTGTTTTTAATAATTTTATCCATTAATTTTGTTAACACGATACAGCACAAATTCATCACTAGTAGAGTTCAAGTATAGAATTAATTACTTTAAATGGTTTTGGTGACATATATTGCTTAACCACGCTAATTACATGTAATCGTTTGAATAGCTACTCTAGATTAAAGACAAAGAAGTATTATTTGTACAGATTAAGGTTTATATCAACGCGAACGTGATGAGATTAAACTTCAAAAAAAAATAGAGAGATAATCAAACTCCAAAAAAAATAGAGAGATAATTGTTGCATTTTTATTCGAGTGATATTTGTGCATTATTACATGTTATAGGTACATAAAACGTACGTCTTTTAGATAAACGATAAACGATAATCCCTTCAGAATCACATCGAAAAGGTAAATATTTTGTTATAGATAAGTATTTGTTAAAATATTTTATTGTCGTTGCTTCAGTGTTTGCGGCGCAATAGGTATACAGAGTTAAATGTATGAATAGAAGAAATATATTATTTATTAATGAGACGAGAAGTTAGGGTCGAATCGGACTCTTTCACCAAGATTATCAATTTTTATATGAACTATTACTTTATAAGAGTATCAATCCTTAGATTATAATGCAAAAATTGGTACGAGAAATCTAATTTGCCTGTCATCTGCAAGCGGCAGGCATTATCCAGGCGTATGCACTCCTTTTGTTTTATATACAATCAACTATACAATAAATATATGTTTTTTTTCCTATGAAATACCCATAAACATTTTTGTTTCGTTTTTCTTTATTCGTTTTGTTCTCAACTCGGGCCAAAATTTCAAAACAGCAGGTCCATGGGAAATACCCGATAGGTTTTGATTTCATACAAAATGTAGCAAAAATAACGAACGCCCCAATTAAAAAAACCGCAATTTCATTTTATCAAAATAGGTAAATAATAATTATTGATTGTCCTGAGCGGAAATCGAATCCACAACCACCGTTTTGATACTTTCCAGCCCGATAACTAGCAATATTTCTGTTACCATATGTCTGATCTCAGTATACAAAACCTTATTGTTTGCTATACAACCACTTTCGTCTGATAATTATATGGTGTTAGTATAATAGTAGTCGTTAAGCAAATTTATCAAAAATATTAATTAAAACATATTGTAATAAATAATTAAAATACATCAATATATTATCTCAATAGAATTTATATTTCATGTGGTGTGAATTTATTATTAAGGCTTTTTAATCTGCTATAGGCAGGTTTATTCAACAGTGATAAAGTGCTAACATGTCAAAGGCGGTACCAGTATCGTGTTGTTGTTCACAATACGTTAGGGTCAGACGTTAAACGGCGCGATGCAAACGTTTGGAAAGCCTAATCTTTGTTTACAAAAATTTTCAATACGTGCACATAAGCTTATAATTAAAGATTGATCATATTGTATCTAAATTTTTACTTCACTTTTTTAGCTACGCTATTTTCACGCTGTATTCATCATATATTTCTCTGAGGAAGGGCTTGATAGGTTACAATTAGGTAATATGCACTTTGCACAATCTGTCACCTTTTTACGGTAGCACGCTTGTATTGCCCCTGAGCTACGATAGGCCTCATTTCATTAGTTTTATTGCATATCTGAGGGATAATAATAAACATACTATAAAATTTAAATTGGACGACAACATACGGTAATTTCATGAAAGCTCTTGTAAAAATAAAGTTACAATATTTCTGTCGAAATTAAGCCTAATTCATAGCATGCCCGCCGTATCTTGTGAAAGCTTCCTTTTCACACTTAATCGAGTATGTTACAAACGCACTTCGAGTTTACGTGTTATTTGATCAATATTGAATTCTTGTTCAAATCATTATAAAGCTTTCCTGTATTTTGGATACAACCTGATATGATTATATAATCTGATTAAATTACGTATTATATATGTGAAAATAACGTTAATAATGATGAAATAACGTGGTGCAGTAGCAATGTAAATATGCTGGTTGTAAGTTTTTTTTGTTTTTTTTTTGTTAGTCTCTACATGATTGAGTCAAATTATTCAAAAATATTCCACTTCTCCTGCTTTTGTAAGATAAAAAAATTTCAATGATTTCTTTTGACCACTTAGATGTATGTATGGGAATAATCGTAAGACAGAATAATCGTGAAACTAAAAATATATATTTATATATATAAAATATATAATTAAATGCTAGTTTGACCTATGATATATTGCGAATTTGAAGCAGTAATCAGCCTTGTGTTCAGATAAATTTTCCATTTTCCGATTGACACGATTTTCACTTCTTGTGTTGGGTGGCGGAACTCAACGCTGCGGTGAGTCGTGCTATCAGAGCGAAGAAATTTATTTCCTCGAATGTAAATCGAGCCCACTACAGTCGCGTTTACGATATATATCTTTTAAATTATAAAATTTTAATATGTTATAATGAAATAATATAATCAAAAAAGTTGGTAAAATTGTTAAAAAGAAATCATTTTTTTATGTTAATCAGTTTTATTCCCTTCAAAGTAATCCCCGTCCGAAAAACCGTACTTTTTCCAACGCGAAACTATCGGAATAGTCTTTTTTCGGTATAGCCTTCAAGACCTTTTTTGATTGTGTTTTTATCTACTTAATCCTGCCAAAACAGCGTCCCCGCATTAGCCTTTTAAGATTGCTGAATAACCAGAAATCACACGGAGCCAAATACGGTAGTTGCGGGACGATATGAGACAAGACTTGGCATAAAAGTCGCGAAATTCGATTAATGATTATAGCATCTAATAAAACTAGGTGCAAGTTGTGAAATAGCTAAACAAAATTACCTATTTTAAAAATATAAAAACACTAGAAAACACTTTTGGTGGTTTACCAAAACACGTGTTACTCTAAGATAATTAAATCTTGTAGTGAACAGTCAAGATCAAGATCAGATAAACGTTCCAGACAGACTTACCGGCATATTAAATCAGCATATTAAAAAAAACTTGCTTTCCAAGCGCGAATTTTAAATGAAAATTTTAATTTGCTTTTGCTAATGCAGGCAACATAAGAATTGTATATAAATTATATGTGCACTACCACAAGCGTGTGACTGTAAACGCGACGTTTATGTGTTCGATTGAAGGAGTATTTTTTTTAATATTTTTCATTTCTTTGCTTTGGTAACGAGATAAGATGCAGTATTGAGGTCCTCCATTCAATACATAATGCCTCGAAAATTCAATGGAAAGTGGGCAACGGAATATATTAATATTTGGTTCTCAGGTTTGCTCTGCCAACCCTGTGATGTGTGAAATACAACGACAGTTTTTTTATATCAGTTTTTTTCATGAAGCTAAATATATATATATATATATATATATATATATATATATATATATATATATATATATATATATATATATATATATATATATATATATATATATATATATATATATATATATATATATAT
>DWMZ01001827.1:0-15389 GCA_018249855.1 Eueides tales michaeli
TAAAATACCTGTATATTTATTAAAATCATGTAATCTGACATTTGATTATAATTTCTATTGTGGTAACTACCTATTATTTAGCTCTTAAAGCGTTCAATAATGTCGAAAGATCTGATAATGTGATTTCGACATAGAAATGTATATAGTAAATTAGTTGCATTCATATTTAAATACCAACTATTTGGCCCTATTCGTTTTGTATAGCAATGTATACAAAGGCACTTCCTGTTTATTCCTCGGTTCTTTTATTATGTATGTAACTGAAGTAGTTACTATTTTTGGTTATAAAATATATAAATATAATTTGAATTTTCAATAGTTAAAACATCATGTATATGCACAGTGGTTACAATTGATATTGATTTGTGATTGTTAACTTCAATCATAAATAGCTACAATAGCCACACCATTGAACTCTATTAACTATTTAAGAGTAAATTATTTCTTGCGTCTTGCGTATATCTTTATTTCAAAGCATGGCATTGAGTTCTATCACTTAACAAAATTAATTTGGCTGAAAAATGTGAATGGAAGTATCTTAATGGGAACATAGTATTTTAACACTAGGTTCCCAAGTTCCCTCTGTTAGCCTTTCTATGTGTGAGATACAGAATGAAGCTAAAAAAAATGTCCTTATTACATGTTTTGTTATTGTGTTAGGTATACAAAAAGAAACTATTATAAAGACACACCAGTTTATAGTTTCTGCAAATTTCTCTATTCTTGCACAAATGTTACTACAGGGTAAATTTATAAATGATGATAAGTTTGCATTCTTTATGCTTTAAGAGATTAACAATTTGAGTGTTTAAGCACTACACATTAACTGTTGAGGCACTATTGAGTCAAGTATTCACAACTTGAGTGATATATGGGGAACAGTGTCTCAATACTGAGATATCGGCTTTGTATAAATAAAATGTTAAGCATTTTTTTTTCATTACTTTATTTACTTAAAGAATATAAACAAACATTTTTTTTAATTCATAGTATTTTTTGGTCATTATTAATGTGTATTTACAAAAACAATAAAAATAATAAAACAGTCACTGAAATTGTTGTTGAGTTCTGTCACTATGCACTGCATCAGTTTTGATGGAAAACGGGGAACGAAACAGAGTGTATAAACACTAGGTTCCCAAGTTCCCTCTGCCTAAAAACAATCAACTGTTTAATATAATATGTATTTGGAATATAAACAACATGATTTTGCAAAATATTTCCAATGGAATGTTAATTTAATCTCAATGCATTTTTGCTTTAACCTTGACACCATTTCTTAATCAGTACTTACTATACTTACTTTATAATTTGTATGAAAGTACATATTATATGTATACTTTTTATTAGTAGAATATCTGTGGACATTATCCATATGGAAAGTGTTTGTATTGTTAGGAGATGGTTGTAGGTTCGGTTCTCCTAAATCAAGAATGAATTTTTTTGTAGCTTTATACTGTATCTTGCTTATAGCAAGGTAAGCAGAAGAAAGCAGATCATGATACTCTGTTTTCCATGCACTGGCCTACTGTAAAGACATTGAATGTTCTATTGCGCAACCTAACTCTGCTTTTTGTCTTGTTACCAGAGCAAGGAAATTAAATTATTTGTTTTCCCTGAATGGCATTCTAACAAATGTCAAATTTAGTGTCTAAAATTGTATTAGCAGATGGCTTCTGAAGGGAACTATTATATTTCTTTTTTCTTTACACTGTATCCCGCACATGGCAGGATAGGCAGAGGGAACTTCGGAACCTTAATCATTTGAGACACTCCGTTCCGCTTCCCACTTTCAATTTCAATTTTAGGCATTGAGTGTTGAATGAACGGAACTCAACGCCGCGCCATATTTAAGAAATATAACTAACGCCATATTTAAAAAATATGAGTTATTAACAAATGGCAAATAATCACAAAAACATTACTAGTAATTTAAAATTTAAATGAACTATATTATAATGGTGAGTGTCTTCAGTCTTAAGCATACACTATCTCTATATAACTAAAAATAATGAAAAAAGAGTCTATGTTCATACTAAAATCGTCATGTATATCTATATGAAGTTTCATCACATTTGGCTTAGCAGTTAGGTCATAATTGTGCTACAGATAAACAGAATTACTTTCAAGTTTAGAATATTTGTATGAATGCCTAAAAAATGCATGAAAATGCAGAAAATATATATAATTTATAAACAAATTAGTTGAAAATGTTTATTATTTATCTTATATCTATACACATATGTGATTGATTGTACTGAAGACAATGTAAGAGTTAGGTGATAAGGATTTATTGTGGAACGTTTTTTTATGATTTTCATATTAAAGTTACATAATAATATGGCGGACACCACAAACGAAACGGAGTGTCTTGACACTTGACCCCCAGGTTTCCTCTGCCTACCCTGCTATATGCGGGATACAGTGTGAAGCTGAAGCAGAAGTCAATATTTTTAATTTTCTTGCTTATTATTATAGGCATATTATGGAACTCAGCTCTACATCTTATTTTTTACGTTAAATAAAAAAATATATAAATTAATATAATAATTATAACTTATAATCCAATTCACTAACATATCAGCTGCCTGTAGGCAAGAATTATCCCACTCAATTTACGTTATCATAAATCAATGAAATGTTATCTAAATTGCATAAATATTTCGTAATGTCATCTAGGTACCTTATTTGTGTTTTATAAAATTTAAATATACCGATTATGATATATTGACACCATTGTAGGTCAGTGGTACGTGCGTTGATTGTGGATTCGATTTAGGACCGAGGCATTTTTCTTTGGGTTTCGCACTGTGTACTTGCATACATGGCAGAGAAGGCAAAGGGAACTTGCTAACCTAGTACCCAATACAGCGTTTGTCAGTTTCATTGAGTGTTGAGTCGCGGAACTCAACGCCGTGCTTGGCCAGAGCGAGGAAATGCGATTATTAAATATTTCATTTCCTCGAGTGAGGATCGCCCAATAGCCACGACTGTAAAATAGAAGAAGTAAATTCTTATAAATAAAAAAAAAATATCGTTTCCTGCATTGACATAGCCTTAGATAATGGCATTGGGTTCCGCTGGTCAATAGTGTTTTCATAACAAAATTTGAAATTGCCTACGGTGAATCGTCAATGGTTGTTTATAGAAGTGGTCTGCCGAGGTGCAGGGGCACAAGCGTGCGATTGTAAACCTTACAGGTTGTGGGTTCGATCCCCACTCGAGGCAGAGATTATATATTTGCATCGCTCTGGTAAGGAGGCAAGGCGCGGCGTTGAGTTGTTTTTATCATTGAAGTATGTATTAAAGTATATGTTAGTGTTATTTGCATTATTAACATTTATTCAATGTGTAAAATTGTCACGATATTCCTACATAACACTTGTAATACGAAAATTTATACGAAATATGTTTTTGATTTAAATAATATCAGATCTGTTGAAATAAGCTATATTGCTTGCACGCTCGATAATGTGTGACTCATTGTCACGTTCCGCCCGAGCCGAGAATGCAAGCAGGAGCGCAGCATAAGCGACCAATAGGCTTGTTCGCCTAACCGTGTTCAATAATAGTTACTTGTAACTACCCTGTATAATTTATTTAATATAAATATCCTAGCTATTTCAATGACAGTAATTCAATTTAATTCATAAAAGTATGCTATTCTTCGTTAATGTTTGTTATCACATTATCACATAAAATTATCGTCCTTAAACCGTTTTTTTTATACAACCGCCGCACTTGGTACCGTCCAAGAGGCGCTTGGTCGGTTTCCAAGAGGTGCGGTTTCAAATCCAATTACGTTTTAATTTTTATATGTTTTCTATATAAGTATTTTTCTTTCTTAAGTGTGGATCAACTGTTTGAAATTAGAAAAAAAACAGTTTTATTTTTACCTGATAAGCTTGACTTCTTTATCCACACATACACACAAATTATTCTACACTCACTGTCTTCTACATATGGCGCCATAACGCCACAATTTGTCTTATTTGTTGATATAGATTTGAAAATGATTACGTTCTTCTGACTTATTGACACATACATACGTACGTGACTCAGCTTCACACTGTATCTCGCATATATCCGCCGCAGGGTAAACAGAGGGACCTTGGGAACCTAGTGTTAATTAACACACCGTTTTGTTCTCCACCTTCCGCCGAATTTGAATGGCGTAACCTAACGCCGCGCTTTGCCTTGTTACTAGAGCAAAGAAATAAAAGCATTAAATATTTCATTTCCTCGACCAATCGATCCACACCACAGGACAGGGCTCTTAACCTGCTGGTTCGTTAAAGTATGATATTTTTTTATGGTTTTTATTATGGTTATTTAAGATTTAAGCTATATACTTTATATACTTTTGGTGACCCTATTATTATACAATATCAATAAAACATTGCAGCCTTTCTCTTTATATCGTTGCTTCACCGCCATGACAGCTACGTAACTGTTCATACCTTATAGATAATGTCAACTTTTTATATTGAAGCCTGTCGTGGCGCTGGGCCATAAGTGTGCGTCTGTAAACGCGACAGGTTGTGGGTTCGATTCCCACTCGAGGAAATTACGTATTTAATACTTTCATTTCGTCGCTCTGGTAATGAGGTAAATAAGCTTCTGGAATTAGGCGGCAAAGTGGGGAATGGAACCAAATATTTTAACAACAAGGTTCCCGTGTCTTATTGGATACCAAATATCGTAAAACTAGGTTCCCAGATACCCTCTATCTACTCACCCTGAAATGTGCAGGATACAGCGTGAAGTATGCTAATTTCACACAGTATGTCGCAAACTAAAATACCATCCATATCATCTGGACACGTGGCATTCCACTACTGTGCGTTTCGTAAAAATTTTCTTCCACGCGCCACACTTATGTGGAATGACCTACCAGCATAAGAAACGACATGGGTATCTTCAAAAAACGCGTTTACATTCACCTAAAAGGCCGGCAACACACCTGTAGCTCCCCTGGTGTTACACGGGGCCGTGGGCGGCGGTTATCATTATATATAACCATCAGGTCACCCGTACGCTCGCTTGCCTTGTATATATATGCCTTCACATAAAAAAAAAATTCAACATTATTATTTTTAAGTGAATTTGAACACGTAACTTTAATGCGTTTGATTGGCAACTGCCAATTACCGTTACGATTCTCTATCGTTTTATTTATTTTACCATATTGGTGATTTATATAGTATTTTTCATTTTAAAATTGATACTTACTCTAATTAAAGTGGGGTACGGACGTGGAACGGAGTGTCTTAACACTATGTTTCCAAGTTCCCTCTGCCTACCCTGCCGTGTGCGGGATACAGCGTAAAGCTGAGAAGAGAGAGAGAAAATGAGATTCTTTCTTGACTTTCTACTTTTTGTAAGTGACTGTGCAGCTCCTAAATCAGTAAACATTACTGACGATGAGATGAGGGAGACATTTTTTTGATTTGGGTTCTTATAAAATTCCAAATTTTGCTTGCCTGATGGAAATTTATTAATACTTTATTTCTTTATGCTTTGTCTTCTAATATACCTAGTTAAAATTAATAAAAAAACAATATACATATTTGCATTGAAAACTAAAGTGTCAGCTAATTTATTAAAACAGTTATTTATAGGAGCATTTTTACTATTTTTAAAGTGTTATTCCACACTTAGGAAAGAAAAATACTAAATTTATAAACGTATAAATTTTTGGACGAAGCAGGATTTGAACCTGCGCCTCTTGGAAACCTTTCAAGCGCTCTGACCACTAAGCCATCCGTCCTGACCAAGCTCCGTCGAAATTTTTATACGCTTGTTACAAATTATTTATGTTGCATCTCTGCAGGGAGATTTTTACAAATTTCCGCTACCCAAAGATAATTAGAGTTATCGTTTGGCGAGAGAGAATGCTGTTTATTAAATATTTTTACTATTTTTAAAGTGTTATTCCACTTTACGCTTTAAATTTAGTATTTATAGGAGCAGTTATTTATTTGAAGCCTGTCGTGGTGCAGCGGCACGAAGGTGTGACAGTAACCGACAGGTTCTGGGTTCGATTCCCAGTCGAGGAAATAAAATATTAATATTTTAAATTTAAATATTTAACGATTCATTTCTTCGCTCTGGTAATAAGGAAAAGCGCGGCGTTAAGTTCCGCCACTCAACACGCTATGCCTCGGAATTCGGCGGAAAGCGGGGAACGGAAGTGGAACGGAGTGTCTTTACACTAGGTTCCCGGCTTCCCTCTGCCTACCCTGCCTTGTGCGGGATACAGCGTGAAACTAAAAGAAAAATAAAGTTATTTATAGCAATTTTTCCATTGCGCGCACTATCTAGCGGGGTAGTCAGAGAGAAATGTAGTGCAGGGACACTAATTCCCAATTGCATGTTAAGTGGTGAAACTAAATGATGCTCATTGATCTTCCAGACTATATATTTATTACCTCTTTTACAGCCAGACGGTGCCATAAACATGAATATGATTCTTAAAAAGTATATAATTTTTTTAGAAAATCTATAAAAATTTGAATTTTGCAAGGATTTGAAATTGCGTTCTTCGGAATCCATTCAAGCGCTGGCTTATTACAGCGTTATTTATATAAAAACTATACAAATATTTTTTTTTGGTCAAAGTATGGCGCTTCTAGTGTTTAAACATTCCGTTCCCCACTCTCCGCCGCTCAACTCAACTCAACGCCGCGCTTTACCTTTTACAAAAAGATAATTTTCATTGATTTTCATATATTTTTCGACAGCACCAATGTAGTAATGAACTACACTGAAGTGGAGGGCAAAGTGCGTGAGGCTACATCAGACGAGGCGTGGGGTCCCACTGGGCAACAAATGCAGGAACTCGCGCTGGCCACCTTCACATATGAACACTTCCCGGAAGTCATGTC
Organism: Eueides tales michaeli; assembly: GCA_018249855.1. Classification (NCBI taxonomy): domain Eukaryota; kingdom Metazoa; phylum Arthropoda; class Insecta; order Lepidoptera; family Nymphalidae; genus Eueides; species Eueides tales. The sequence continues at coordinate 6,888 of DWMZ01001827.1, forward strand.
GATGTTGTGGAGACGGATGCTACATGATAATAGATCGCATTGGAGAAGAACTTATAAGGTATATATCTTTTAGCAGGGAGGGAACCTGGGAACCTTGTGTTAGACAATCCGTTCCTATGAAGACACTTTCGTACTCCACTTTCGTCGTGAAGGAGATGCATAAGTGTGCTACTGTAAATGTTACCGGTTTGGTATCGTTCCCCACCCGACATATTCGTGCTTGTAATAAGACGAAGCGTGGTGTTAAGTTGCGTCATGCGTCACGCCTTAAATAGGCATGATCACAGTGTGAAAGAATCACAGAAAAGACCTTTTTGAATTCTCAATTGTTTTAAAAATCGTAAATAACATTTTCTTATTCAATTTAATAAACAGAATAACGTGATTTTTAATCAAATAAAAGCACGCAAAAATGACGTCACGTCAATATAAATAACATTTTTGTCTTGTCAATCGTTGCTTGTATTCTCTCTCGTCATTTGCGATGTTATTGGATTTTTCAACAACAGTAATTACATTTGTGTTCTTAAACTTTAGAATTTATTTTTTAGGACACAAAGTATTCAAGTTATTGAAACGTCAATGTAAACTAACAGACAACTAAACAGACTTTGTGTGGACGTGACGTCATCGCGACCGCCATGACACCTAAGCGCGTTTTAGCGCCAAATATTTTTTTCACACAAAAATGTGTAAAATTTTGTAACTTGTGCTTAGTTTTTTGCAGAAATATTATTTTTTTCGGTAAAAGAAGAGCTCCATAAACATTGATAAATAGGAATTAATAATTTGTCATCATGCCTATTCGTCGGAAAGTGGGAAACGAATAGTCTTAATAGGAACAAGATTTCCCAAGTTCCCTTTGCCTACCGTACCACATACGGAGTACAGTGAGAACCTAAAATAAAAATCTTTACGTTTTTCTATTCCAGTGTCTCCTTTTATTGAGTTATTTAGTGAGAAACGGTTCAGAACGAGTGGTGACGTCGGCGCGGGAACACATATACGATTTACGTTCCCTAGAGAACTACACCTTTGTAGATGATATGGGCAAAGATCAGGTGAGTAAGGAGAATTGTTGTTCACTTCTTTTCTTTTCTTCTTGTATCTTCTTTTCACTTCTTTTTGTGCTAATAATACTCTCTAATGTTGTATGTTAATTTTTCTTTTTTATTTTTTTTTGTTTATGTATTTTATAATGTATTAATGAGGCGTGTCGTGGCGCAGCGATACAAGTGTGTGACTGTAACCGACAGGTTGTGGGTTCGATCCCCACTCGACGAAATGAAATATTTAATATTTTCAATTTAAATATTTAATGTTTTCATTTCTTCGCTCTGGCAACAAGGCAAAATGCGGCGTTGATATCCGCCATTCAACACGCAATGCCTCAACATCGGCGGTAAGTGGGTAACGGAAGTGGAACGAAGTGTCTTGAAACTAGGTGCCCAAGTGCCCTCTTTGTACCCTGCCGTGTGCGGGATACAGCGTGAAGCTGAGTGAGTGATAATATATCAATAAGCTTGTACTTGAAATGCTTTTAGAATTATTAAGTTGATAATATGAATACAATTTATTTTATTTTGAAATAAAACAAAGTTGATTGTGGTGAGACACGACACGGTTGCGGGTTCGATCCCCATTCGAGGAAATTAAATATTGAATAATTTTATTTCTATGTTCTGGTAACAAGGCCCATCGCGGCGTTGAGTTCCATTTTTCAACTTCACACTGCTTCTGGCCCATGGCAGGGAACTTGGGAACCTTGTGTTAGTAGGCACACTTTTCCCCTAATTTTCGCCGAACTTTTGCTTTGTTAAAAACGGAATATATAAAAAAAAATCTCGTTACCTCGAGTGGGGATCGAACCCGCTACCTGCCTTCATGTCTGAGGCTCATGCCTCAAGACAATTTATATAAATATTTTTCCAGGGTATCAACGTAAGGCACAAAGTGCGCGAACTTATTGACTTTATACAGGACGATGAGAAGCTGAGAGAAGAGAGAAAGAAGGCTAAAAAGAATAAAGATAAATATATAGGTAGGTTATAATATATTTGTTTTTTTTTTAGGTTCACACTGTATTCCGTATATAGCAGGGTAGGTAAAGGGAACGTGGGAACCTAGTGTGTAGACTGGGAACCTAGTCTTCAGCCGATGAGCTCAAGGCTTTGTTTTTTTAACAAAGCGAAAAAATGAAAATGTTAAGTAAATATTTCATTTTCTAGAGTGTGGATCGAACCCACAACTTGTCGCGTTTTCAGTCATATGCATGTACCCCTGTGGCACGCTGTACCCCGCATATGGCAGAGTAAGCAGAGGGAACTTGGGAACCTAGTGTAAGGACACTCCGTTCCTTTCTCCACTTTCCGCCAAATTTGAAACATAGCGTGTTGAATGACGAATATTCAATTTGAAAATATTAAATATTTCATTTGTTAGAGTGTGTATCGAACGCACAACCTGTCGCGTTTACAGTTTACACGCCGCTGCGCCACGACAGGCTTTCATTTGAAACTAAATTTCCAATCATTATGTTATTGTATGCAAGATATCTTTAAGGTTTTTACTATTTGTAAAGTGGTATTCCAGAATTAGTAAAGATAAATACTAATTAAATTCGTTTGAACGATTGGCTTAGTTGGTCAGAGCGTTTGGACGGATTCCAAGAGGCGCGGGTTCAAATCCTGCTTCGTTCAAATTTTTATACGTATTTAAATTTAGTATTTATCTTTATGGTTATCTATCACATTGCCAAAAACGGAATTGAACCCTGTTACACCGCCATGGTGTTAAATCACGCTATTTTTTTACTTATTTTAAAAATGTGAAATAGATAACACTTTAAAAATAGAAAAAATACTAAATTTTAAAACGTATAAAATTTCGAACGTAGCAGGATTTGAACCTGCGCCCTTTGAAAACCATTTAAGGGCTCTGACCAACTAAGCCATACGCTCTTATCCTATTTTCTTATCTTATTTATACACTTTTAAATTTCCTAAGTGTGGAATAACACTTTAAAAATAGTAATGTTATTTTTTGAATTTTTTGTGCGTTTTTTTCCTATAGGTATGTCCTCAGAGGCCATAGTGATGGGTGCGAGAGGGAACATGGGGGGCGGTGGAGGGGGCTGGGGGGAGTACAGCGATAGAGGAACATCGTGGGGTGAGTATTTTTTATCACGCCGTATCCCGCATGTAATGGTCGTGTTAAATAGAAAAGACCATTTCTTCTATTGCTCTTAATTCTTCTCCATTCACGCTGTAGTCTGTACAGAACGGGGTTATCATAGGGAAATTGTGAGCCTAGTGTTAAGATACTCCGTTCTCAATAGAACATTTGGAGACACCACTCTCTGTTGAATTCTGGAAACATTATAGAGTCGACTTTTTCTTTTTTAATATTTTTTTTGTCTTTTTGAGAATCTACTATTAAGACACTCGGATTATTTTCCGCCAAATTTGTGATATTGCGTGTGATCTTTTCCTTCTTACTAGAGTGAACAAATTAACGTTTTAATTTAATCTATAGTAAATTGCTGCCATAAAAATTAAAATAAGATACTTTCTCAGTTAGACACAATTACTTCTGTGGTAAAGTTCTTTGCTTAAATATAGGCTACGGTTCTTGGGACTCTTTTTTCGCTCAAAATGTGTATTTTTTTTATTTACCTGAATATAAATAACACTAGCGATCCGTGTGAGGCTTCGCCCGCTTAAGTTATTGTGTTACATTAGGAACACGTTGTACCCCACATTTGGTAGAGGGTACCTAGTGTGAAGACAGTTTAATCCATAGCGTAACTAAACGCCGTGTTTTGTGTTAATATTAGAACGAAGAAATCAATATAAATTAAATATTTCCACGAGTCGGTATCGAACCCACACCCTGTCGCGTCTACAGTCACGCGAACAAAAAAACATTGGAGTGTTTTTTTTTTCAATTAATTATATGTTTTTTTTTTAATTAACAGATGAAAGTAAAGAAAGAAATGATGAAGATGATTACGAAAGGGAGGACTCCGATGGTGAATATGGACATAGAAAACCACAGAAGTGAGTATTGTTTATTTTTTTTTTTTTTTTTTGTTTAAATAAATTGAACGAAACGGGATTTGAACCCGCGCCTCTTTGTCTTGGATGGTGTTTAAGAGGCGCGGATTCTAATTTAAAAATGTATACAAAATTTGAACGACGCAGGATTTGAACACGCGCCTCTTGGAACTCCAAGCACTCTGACTAACTAAAAAATATTTTTTTATGTTTTATGAAATAAATATATATTTTTTTTCTATGGTCATTTAAAAATGTTAGAGTTATAGTTTTTTTTTAATATTTATTGTTGTATATAAAAAAAAGTAGTAATTCTTTATCTTCTATCTTTATGATTAGAATTTGTATTTCAATAGTGATATGTATAATTGTATATACAATTAAATATAAGTCTTGGAGGCATGTCGTGGCGCAGCGGCACAAACGTGTGACTGTAATAGACAGGTGTTGTGGATTCGATCCCCAGTCAAGAAAAGAAACAATTTAATATGCGCAAATGTTTAATATTTTCATATCTTCGCTCTGGTGAAAAAGCAAAACGCGGCGTTGAACTCCGCCACTAAAACTAACATTGCTTTAAATTTGCCAGCCTACCCTGCTGTGTGCGAGATACAGTGTGATGAAGACAATTAAGTATATTTAAAGTTCCCATACTCACTAGGTTCCCTTTGGTTACCCAATTTAATGCGTAATATAGCGTGAACTTAAAAAAAATATTTTTTTTTAACCTTCAACATATAAAAGCTCCTCTGAATGAGTGCAGCAATTTGAGTGCGGTTTTGTTTTAAATGAAAGCATTATTTTATTATTTCAGGGAAAACGTGTACCGTGATTCAGAAGTGATAGACGAATCCCCACCTCGGAGTGAAAGACCGCGCGACAGAGAGAAAGAGAGAGAAGAGAGAAGTAAATCACTGAACATCAGTCTCCGCAGTCCGGCCAGAGTGAAGCCTAGCACGCCGGTCAAGAAGATTGACTTAGGTAACTAACAGCGGCTTCGCCCGCTTGAATTAATATATCACGTTTGCTAATCTCTATGGTTTTCTTGTCCTAATAACATTATTAATTTCAAGACAATGTCTATATATAGAAAAGTAAAACTTCTTTTAAATGAATAATAATTTAGTTAATTTTCTTGAAGTTAATATTTTAAATTGATATAAAAGTTTTTTTTTTATTTTTAATCTATTTAAATAAAACAAATATTGAATGCCATAATATAATAGTTAAAACTGTATTTAAATGTGATCTTAGCTTCAAACGTTTTTTTTTAATATATTTTTCATGTACAGTTACAGATTTATTATAAGTATAGTTTTTATGGTTGAATGTTAGCACGCGGTGTTTAGTTACGCCGGTTTGTAGGGGAGATAGGAGAGGATTAGTTGGTTAGTGCAAAGGTAAAAATGTAATTCAGGTTTTCGAGTAGGAAATATATCATTAGGCTTTGTTTTGTGTTATAGAGAAGAGGGAAATGAGTCTGCCAGTCAGAGAAAATAAATGAAAATAACTGGTGGCTTCCATTTAAAATTGAATATATAAGGGTGTTAGATTGAACGCAGTGTTTAGTTACGCTGGTTGGTTATAGAGCAGAGAGATGAAAATAATATCCTGTATAATCCCCCTCAATTGAGAATCAAACCTGTAACCATTGCGTTTATAGTAATACCCTATACTTGTCTTAGTTAAAGATATTTTAACTTATATATTTTTTATAATTTCAGGAGCCGCAGCGTCCTACGGCAAGTCTGCCAACACTACCAACACAACCGCCAACACTGCCAACATAACGAATATAAACGCCAATGCTGCCAACACAAATAACAATTCACAAGAACTGTTAGATGATTTGTTCAAAACTTGTCCAGCGCCGTCTCCGGTTAATACGGGGAATGTTAATGCCAATGTTGGTAACGCTAACACAAATGTCGGTAACGCGAATGCCAATGTTGGTAACGCTAATGCCAATGTTGGGAGTTCTTTAGCGAATGTTGGCAATGCTAATGCTAATGTTAGTTTGGTTGAAGATGACTTTGATCCGAGGTATGATATATCATTATTTATAATTTTTTTGTAGGGATTTAATGTGCTACTATTTGCTGCTTTATTGCGTTTATCATTAAGTAGTGATTTTTTAATCACTTTTTTTTCAACTTAACGCTGAATCCCTCATATAGTAGTGTAGGCAAAAGGAACCTGGGAACCTAGTGTTAAGATACTGTTCTCATCTCATCATATATTTTACCAAAAAATCTTACGATTTTTAATAAAATAACAATAATTGTGTATTAACTTTAGCTTAACATATTTTATTTATCAACTTTATAGCAGCTGACTTTCATTATTTGTTTTTAAACTTAAAATATAACTGCTATATTATATTTAAAGAAAACAATTCAACATATTTTAATGATTGTTTGCCAAACGTCAAAAACAAACTTCACATCAAAGGAGACAGAAATTTAGAAATTTGGTAATTTCATTATTTTTTTATTGCAATTTATTTAAAACGTGAACATACTTCAACTATCAAATTTCAGTAGCAAACTTCACTTCAAGGGGACTTTCTGAAATTCATGAAGTTGGTGACTTCATTATATCTTTTAGTAATATATAAACAATGAAACAACTATTAAACATACTTTACTCGTCAAACTTCAGAGCCGAAGAGCCAACTGCAGCGCCCAAGGAAGGTGACTTCACTGACTTCACGCAAGCCTTCACTTCAGCTTCAAGTGACACGTTCGCTGACTTCACTAGCGCTTTCAATAATAATGTCACTAGCGCTGGTGAGTTCATTTTGAAGTACGATTTTAATGGTGGCTGGATGTTGGTTTAATTGCATGAATTTTTTTTTTTTTTTTTGCTCTGATAACGAAGAAATGTGCGGCGTTGAGTTTCGCCACTCAACACGCAATGTTATAAGTGTTTTTGACATTGGGTTCCCAGGTTCCCTCAGTCTAATCTGTCTGTATGTGTAGGATGTAGCGTGAATATAGTAAAATATATATATACAATCATTATTTTATATAGTATAGTATAGTATTTTAATTCTCAATATAGTTTTTAATATGAAATTCATATTGCATATATGCAAATTCAAAGTGTCTTGACGCCTACCCTGCCAAGTGCGATATATACTGTAAAGCTGATATAAATAACGTCCAGATCTACTATGTTTACATGTCTGAATCATACTAACGCACATGCAAGCGTGTAAATGGCTTTCAAGCGTAAATACTAGATTTTAGAGGTGTGTAGAGCCATGTCAAGCATGTTAACGCATTATAAACGTATTTCTTTTTCTCAATTTCAGCGCCATCTTCGAATTTAGATCTTCTCTCGGAATTATCATCTCCAATAACAAATATGAACGCCACTGCGCTCGCCCAACAAGTGCCGGCTCAGGTGCCGGTGGATCCGTTGTTCGATCTGTCGGTCGACTCGTTGAGCGACCAGTTTGCTACTCTGCAGCCAGTTAGTACAGGTGGGTTGTGCTTTTTGTTTGTTGTTTTTTTTTTGTTTATTTAATGTAGGATTTTTTGTTTGTTGGTATTATTTATTTGTAAAGGAAGTAGAAGGTACATAGAAATATGTTACTGGGTACATACAATCAGGCAGGTAGAGATACATGGTAGTAGAGGTGTTCATAACCTATGCCGTAGTATAATAGTACCATACATACAATGAGACAGGGGATATACACATGGTCGTAAATTGTTTGACGTTCAAAAAATTAAGCTTGTAACTTCTTATTTTGAATGAAATATTTGAATTTGACGTCAGTAGGTGTATACAGATGGGTAGAGGGTACAAATAGTGAGCCAGGGTAGATACAAGTTTGTAGGTGGGTATACAATATGTTCAGGAGTGTCGTCGTACAAGATTTGAAAACTTTTCAGCTTATTTGTGAGAAATTACTCGTTTTATTACGTAACTCAACACCGCGTATTAAAAATAAATAAACTTTTTGATACATATTGATAGGTTTTATTTATTTGTATTGTAGATTTTTTGTCCAAAATTTTATATAATAGATGTGTTCAAGTGATTTTCGTTGATACAACCTGGTGATCTATTTTAGATTATTTCATAGGGATTCTTTGTTTTTTTTTTTAATATTGACTTAAATATAGAAAAAATAGTCCGTTTAAATAATAGTGCTTAAGCGATTTCACATTTCATATATTATACATACATTACACACACACATACATACACAGAAAGGCTTTATTTATAAATGCTATATAAAATTTACATAATATTATTATTTTTGATTCTTTTACAATATTAATATAACATTTGTATATGTTATTGTTGGTCGGTGTTATAAAATAATATGAGACATAAAAAGCCTCAAACAATAAAACATCTATAAATAAGGCCTCAAAACAAAAAAATATATGTGACTTATATATAAATATATGTGAACATTAGTTGTATTGCA
>DWMZ01001828.1:0-15389 GCA_018249855.1 Eueides tales michaeli
ATAAATTTAAAAATAGAACAGGAAAGCAGCAGCTAATTGAAGTTGTCATAAAGTAATCAGCTCAAATGAATGTTATACTCTAAAAAGTATTTTAATTATTAATTAACCACAAATTAATTTATGTTTCAAAATAAATTTAAAAAAATACCTCATTTCTTTCTTGATCCAATATATCTGGCAAAGAGCAAGTATACTCAGCTTCTTCTTATACGAAGCATTTTGGATCACTTATCTACTTCGGCCTACTATCGGTTATCCCTTTGGCTTACCCATTGAGATATAGCCAAGATTAATTTCTGTGACCTGAGTAAGAAATCTCATAAACATAGCTGTAATGCTATTCTACCCAAAGCCTCAAAGGAAGATTTTTTTTTTTGTTAAAAATTTACCTAACTTTCGTTGCTTAATAATAAACAAATCCATGTTCATATTCATTTTTATTTAATACAAGCGACCCATACGTCGCTTTGCCCACTTAAATTACACTATTTTTTCTTAGTAAATCTTAATTTTAACCGTGTGATTCCGGATTAGAATAAGATAACCCTGGTGCTGATGGTGTCGTAAGAGGCGACTAAAGTACGAGTGGAAGTGTCACGTTGTCAGCAATAGCAACACGCATGGGCAGACTCGACCGGATTGTTGCCACCCCCGGCATTTAAAACCGGCGTTAAGTAGTGATTTTGACCACTGCGCTTCGGCCATTGGGTAATGCCGGACTCCGCTGCCCATCCATATCCGGACCGGCAACGCCCCTGTAGCTTCTTTGATGTTACACGGGGCCGTGGGCGGCGGTATATCACTTACCATCAGGTGATCCATACGCTCGTTTGCCGTGTCTTTTTCATAAAAAAAAACTTGTTCTAATAACATTATTACTTTTAAGACTATGTCTATACCTTTAAAAATAAAATTTCAGCTAAATAAATAAAAAAAATGTAGCAATTTTGTCGAATTCAATATATTAAACGGTGTCTTTTTTATTTATTAACCGATTTAAACAAAACAGACACCATTTGTTACAGACACATTGCCAAAATGGAATAGTGTCAGACAAAAAGAAAACAAGACAAAAATTTTAAAATTCATTATTGTGGGCCCTATTACAGTAAGAAACGTCCCCTGTTAGATTTTTTTCAATATTTTCCCACGTACAGACAGTGATCAGTTACAGATATATTTATTATATATATAGATTATAGCAATTGCCATTGAATCGAACGAGAATATATAGAAACGTTTTAGAATAACAAGGGAACAGAAAACAGCAAACAAGTTTACGTTTTCTCGACATTTTATTCGATTTTCGTCACAAAGTTGTAAACAGAATGCAAATTAGGACTGGACTAGGTATGTGGTCGAGGTCGGTGGCGGCAGCACAGAGACGGGGTGGCGTGTCGACTCAAAGTATTTCTTATGTCTAAGTTATATAGACTAATAGCATAATCATTTGTTGTGAAAACTATGGTATTCAATTAATTAATAGAAGGAAATATATTTATATATAATATAATGTAATTACATACTTCACAAACTAAATTAAGTCAAGACTCGACTGCGAGCCTTGCAATGTTCATAAATTTGTATAAAAAATAAATATTTTATATAATATAATATAAGACAATTATTTCATTGATGTTTTTTTTCTCTTTTTCAATATTTTTATTATTTCACTATCTTAAAATTGTAAATTAATAAAATAATAAAGAAATTAAAAATAGAAAAATGAAATGAAATAGAAAAAAGGTAATTGTATTTTACTTAAATTTATTAAGAACGTAACATATTGTTACGTTCTAAGCGTTTAAAGTACGTCATGGTATTCAATCAGGGTTCAGTATGCGCTCAGAAATATAATTCTTTTTTAAAAATATATTTCTTTGTTTATTATTTAGTATATTTATTATATATGTTTAAATAATTTGTTAATCTTAATTATTCATCTTAAAAATAATTAACAAAGTCCCCTCCTATGAAAAATGAAATTTAATCTTATTTTCCTAAAATATATATTTTATTAATAATTAATTAATAGAAAATTATATAAAATTTACAATTAATGTTTGAAAATAAAACAAATTAATTTTTACTACTCTATGTTGAAATAAGACGTCTCTACCCCACGTCAATATATTGGGAGTATAACACGTTTTTCCCTACCTGATATTATTATTATTATATTTGAATATTGCACAATATTACACAATGTTACGAAATTAGTTTTTTTAAGAAAATTGATGGAAATTTAATAAAAAAATAGTATGGAATATAAGAAGAGAATTTTCTTTACATATATTTCATTTCAAGATGTCAAATTTAGACTTGTTTCATATTAAGAAATAAATACAATAAATTATTTGGGCTATTTAAAAAGTAAAATGATTACTTTGACTATTTTAAAGTGTTATTCCACACTTAGGAAAGAAATGCTTATTAACTATACCCTTATCTAGTTAGAAATATGAGCTTCAAGTCATTATTATTTAAATAAGTTGTCCATATAATCCACGTGCTTTCAAGTTGAAATCTCATATCAATTAAAAAAAAAATAAGGAAGAGTCAATTTTTTTTATTTATTATTTATTATAACAATACATTTACAAGACAGTATAATAGTGAGTAGTAAACATATTATACCTCTAAAGCCGTTAAGGACTAGATACTACAAGTGCATGAATGTTAGTAATATTTTTTATAGCTTAAAGCTATATCCCATACAGTGCAAGGTAAGCAGAGAGAACTTTTTGTTAAGACACTCCGTTCCGTTCCCCACAGTGGTGGAACTCAACGCCGCGCTCTGCTTTAAGAAATTAAAAAAATTAATATTTCATTTCCATTAGTGTCGTTTGATTGAATCCACAACAACTAGCTTTTACAGTCACACATTTGTGCCCCTGCGCCACGACAGATCTCATAACTAATTTATAATATACTATATACTATAATATATATTGTTTACAATAACAACTTTAAAAGCAAACATTAAATAATATGCGACTCTCTATTGACGCATTTAGCACAATCATTAACCCAGATCGTTCTCATTGAGGTGTTTTTTTTTAAATTATTAAATTTGTTGTTGAAATATTAAACAGGCTAGAATATTACTAGTCTGCGAGCAATATATGTTTTAGTCACGTCCCCTACAAAATATCATTATCGCTCTCACTATCATTATCATTCAAGAATTAATTTAACTGTAAATCACTTTATTATAATACAGACCGTTCCACTTCCATTCTCTACTTTCCGCCGAATTTGTGGCATTGTGTGTCGAGTGGCGGAACTCAACGCTGCGTTTTGCCTTGTTACCAGAGCGAAGAAATGAAAATATTAAATATTTCAATTGAAAATATTAAATATTTCATTTCCTCGAGTGTGGATCGAACCCACAACCTGTCGGTTACAGTCACACTCCTGTGCCGCTGCGTCAAGACAGGCCTCTAGGGAAATAAAAATATTTAATATTTTCAATTTAATGGTTTTATTTCTTCGCTCGGGTAATAAGACAAAGCGCGGCGTTGAGTTCCACCATTCAACACGCAATGCCTCACTTTCGGCGGAAAGTGGGGAACGGAATGGAGTGTCAATACTAGTTTCTCAAGTTCTCTCTTTTAATAATATCAATGGCCGCCGATGATAAGTGTTATTTACATGCATTTTTATTTAAAAAATAAATGAACCATAATGTTATGCTCAAGGATTGTTTATTATTCTTTGAACATAAAATAATAGCGTATTTTGTTTATGTTTATGAAACACTTTAATAAGAAAATTTATTCATAATTGTAAACGTTTCTCCAACTGGAACATAAATACAATATTCATATTGAGTCAGTCAGGTCTCAATTGCGATAGGTTGTCGGTAGTGATAATTGTAGCAAGATATTTATTAATCCTCAATTTTTGCTTTGTCCAAAAGCTCAATGGCTTCAAATACCCATTTGTAGTTCATTGCGCCAAAGCCCTGAAATTATAAAACGTTTTATTTAAAAAAATAACATTTTCAATAAACTTTGCATTTGTCATGATTACACCGTCTGACAGTATGGATTGAAATGACATAACTCTAGATATAGGTTACACCGTGAAGATAAAACAGTCTTAACTAGTATACAAAGCAATAAGTATATAGAAAGTATGATATAAATTGTTTTTCATTTTACAAGTATTTATTATACCTATGCATACAATATAATCGAAGGTCAATTCTTCTAATTGAAAAAAAATAACTCAAGAAATATATTTCTATGGGAAATCAGAAATCAGTTTTAAAAACAAGAAATGTAGGGCTTATATATTTTTTTTATAACTACATACCCTGTGATTTCTTCTCTGTATAATCTCGATAAACAAAGTAGGTCGAACTTGCAAATGCGTAGTAAACGCTTGCAACATATAACCTTTTTCGTCGAAATCTATCAAAATATTTTGCTCTTTCAACTCTTCTAGGCCTTCTTGTACCTTAACCGAGCTATTTTTTAGCTTTTCTTTAATAAGTTCGTAGTATGTCGGTGGCCACGATAAGATGTCAGCACCTCGAGCTTTTAAGCTCTTCATCTGAAAACAAAATCATTTTTTTAAACCTAGGTACGTATTTTAAGCCTAATCTAGGTACGTATTTTAATTTTAATGAAAAAACTTTTGGCGGACTTAATTACTCTGTCTTAAGCGGAATTGTTCTACATAAATATATTTATAAGTTCGTTGTTAGTATAACTTGATATCTCTAATGATTTAAAGCAATATATATGTATATATATATATATATATATATATATATATATATATATATATATATATATATATATATATATATATATATATATATATATATATATATATATAAACTTATAATATAAAATTTATACTCACAGTAGCAACAATATCGTCAGTATATAAAGCTACATGTTCGACTCCTGATGTGCCTAAAGCCTTAACAAATTCAGATGCTTTGCTCGTAGGACGAAGCCCTTTGGCAGCTTCATTTAGGGATAGCTGGAAATATAGACGATATTAACTATAGTATTCTATATTCTATATTACATTTATTAACTAGTATTTATTAACTTTCTTTATATATTAATACGTAGTGTAGAAGTGGTAGTTAGGGCAAAGTGGCACTTGCAGAATCATCAGATCAAGTTATGTAAAAATTTGACGTGTTTTCATACATATATTTTATAGTTATTAAAAAAAATACGCCATAAATAATTCAATGCAAAATTCAAAGCAAAAAATTATTGTGTTTTTTTAATTTTATTGTAAATATAACAATATTTACTTCAAGGTTTTTTTGTAACTAAGCAATTTTTACAATACATATTGACGATACCTTATGGAAGATAAAAGGATTCATTACATAATTATTTATAATTTTTCTATCTTCATCATCGTCATAGAGCTCCATTTCACTTAAGTAGTAAATTTTTGTTTCTTTTTTGAGAAATTAAATATTGTAAAATGAATTCATTCTTTCGTTATTTACTTACAAAAATACTGTACATAAAATTAACATGTGTGACTCACAAGGACCCTTTCATTCTGATTGATGACCGAAGCAGAGTTAATACAAGACCAAGGCACCAAGTCGTGACTATAATCAACGCACCAGAATCTGCCAAAAATAAACAATTAAATTAAATATAAAGGCGGTAGTCTGGTAAAAGATATAAAAAATAGATTTATTTAACAATAATATTAAGATTACCAGTATTTCATTTTAGAAAGGTTACATTATATCACTTGCCTGTGCATATTAAGGTTTTTCTCGTACCAAGCGACAGAATCTTCTAGAGTACCATCGGCCATGTTTCCTTCTACGTGGTCTACAAAAGACAGTCCTGTATCTGGTCTAAAATGAAACAACAACATTGAATTGTGCTAATTTGTAATTAAGCTTGTCCCTATTTATATGTTGGATATTTTTAAGTAAAAATTTCCATTATGTGAACCAGACGCTAGAAGAAGCGTGCACCTGTAAGCATAACGATTGTGGTTTCGTTGCCCACTCATGGAAAACACATATTTAATATTTTTAATTTATTGCTCTGGTAGCGAGGCAAAGCGCGGCGTTGAGATCCGTCATTCAACTATTACAACGGAAAGTACGGAACGGAGAGTCTTAATATGAGGTTCTCAAGTTCCCTTTGTCTATCCTTTTATACGTGGGATATAGGGTAAAGCTAAAAAATACTGTAGAGTTCAATATATTTTTGTTTTTTTGTAATAAAATTGGTTAAATGAACCAAAACTAAGTTACAAGAATTCGTTGACTGGATCTTCTTTTAAGGCTTCATACCCGGGCAATAATATTCCTGTATACTTAGATCGATCGATAAGGGTATGTGTATTATCACCATACTGCAATTTTTTACAATCAATAAATTACTACCAATAACACATAAATTATTAAATAAAACATATATTTGAAATTATATGTTTACACTAACAAATATAACTAGTTAAATTATGTTAATAAAACTTTCGCATTAGATTGTCGTAAAAGGTAATATGCTGCATTAGAAGACATTTATATATTCTAAAACACAACACACCACTCGCTTAAATTTTTATTTTGTTGAAAATATCGATTTTAGAAAGTAAATATGATTAATCGTACGACAAAATTATAATAATTAATTATTCTCATTTAACCGCTCTAGTGCGACAAAAAGCGGCGTTGAGTTCCAAACACTCATTGTGTAATATAAAGTAAAGGGCAAAGTTCTCCTTACTGTCTTGACATTAGATATATAAGCTATGCCTATTATAAGCCGATTAAGAGCGTAACTTAAAAAGACTCACAGTTTTTAACACTGCATATCGAATTATTCCGTTCTTATCACTTTCTGCTGTCAAATTTTTAATTATTTCAGCACCTTCCTTCTTAGCCTTCTCTAGGATTGCGTCCAAATTGTTAACTTCGAAGGCCACGTCCTTTACAAAATCTCCGTGTTCTGTTAAATCTTTTGATATTTCGTTTTCTGACGTTGGCGATTCAAATATGATTGTTATCTAAAATTTGTTTTAATGGATATTTCATACATATGTACACATTTTTTTATTATTTAATTAATTATTTATTATTTAACACACAAATTTTTGGGTAATAAATTTACAAAACATTTTTTTTTCAGCTTTACGCTATATCCGCGTATGGTAGGATAGGCCGAGGGAAATTGGTTCCACTTCTGTTCCCCACTTTCCACCGAATTTGAGTCATTGCGTATTGAGTGGCGCCACGTTTTGCCTTGTTACCAGTGCGAAGAAATGAAAACAATAAATATTTACTTAAAATATTAAATATTTCATTTCCTCGAGAGAGGATTGAACCCACAACCTCTCATTTACAGTCACTCGGCTGTGCTATTGCGCCACTACAGGTCTCAACATACAGAAATATAAGCAATTTATTGTGATCTACACACAAAAACATTGCTGCGTTATTTTACTAGGCGCAAATAGTAACTATATAATATCTTATGAGATCATGAAAGTAGATTTATTACACAATTAATAATTATAAAGTACTCACTTCGTTAAGTTGCACGGCAATAGAAATAACAGGTATTTCTTCTGTGGACTGTCGGATCGCCAACGGGTTAAATCCAAAACGAGTCACAAAATAACTCGACGCCTGAAAGTTTAATGTTTTACCATTTAATATGATCTTTCTCTAGAGTTGTAAATTTTATAGTAACTATTTACAGTTTTGGAGTATATTGTTCTAGAGTTTATTATGTCTATGATATATGTACAGGTATGAATAACTGTTATTATATAATAATTTTTGGTTACATAACACCTACAGGTTACCTTACAGGGAAATTTCATTTTTATTTAATACTAAAATATCGTTTCAAGCAGGAAGGAAATTAGCTTAAAAATAACTTAAGACTGTTTAAATTATGTATTTCAGATCAGTTAATTAAGACTAAAGAATATTTATTTATAAAAAAATAAATGAAATTTACGCCGTGCTTAGACTCGTTACCGAGTCGAAGAAATGAAAATATTAAATATTTCATTTTCACGAGTAGGAATTGAACCCTCAACCTGTGGCGTCGACAGACCTTAATATTGTATTAAATAATCATATAAAATATATGAAATATTTTACTACAGGACTATACAACATATTATTTGTAGTGGCCCACCTACCGTTTTAGCATTTGCAACCCAAAATGTAAGATGATCAAAATTTAGAACTTTGGCGTCATCTCCACCATTAATTGTATTTTCCTTTGACATTTTCTCTAAAATCAACAAAATTATATCTCGTTGAAATGTGATAAAACTATTATTTTATTTCATAAAAACTATGCAATTACTAAAAATATACAAGCTTTTGCACAAGCTCAATGCAAATGTGATATTTATAGATAAATTTACTATTTTATGGTGTATAATTTTATAATTGTGTTATTCCTGCAGGGCGCATTATGAACACTTGTAGTGCGTATGCGCGGTCTGAATACAAATTATCGACGCTATTACGTGATTAAATTATATATTATACGGCATAATATAGTTTGTATACGCTTTTTTCTTCTTTTTTTTATATTTTAGCTTCGTAAAAAAGAAGAAAAAATCATATACGTACCAGGGTAGGAGTAAACCTGGTAATCTAATGTTAGGACACTCCGTTTCTTCCACTTTTTGCGTAAATTATGAGATACAAGTATAATTTCAAAATAAAAACAAGTTTAATGATTATAACTGGCTTTATAATTAAGATAGAAGAGAACATGAAGATTATTTAAAAACAATAAAACAGTAGTTAATTTTTATGACACATTGCTTATATTTCTATTATTATTTCAAAATGAATTGAATGACAAATATATTCTATGAAAGTTCTTCTTCATCAACTTCCAACAATAAATATACGCTTTATTTAAAAGTAAGATAAGTATTAAATAGCTATATTAAGATATTTTTAAGCACACTCTATATAAAAGTTTAATTTTATAATTACGCCTTAAAGACAAGGCCAACGAGCAGCATTTACTGCGTCGCTGACGGTATTTTATTGAACTACATAATTAACTACTTCAATTATTTGTTACTATAGAACAAATATATTTTATAAGATATCACTATTTTTTATTATAATCTATATTTACTGTGATTTCTGTTTTAGCATTTTTTAAATCTTTAAATAAAAAAACACATTACGATTGATTAGTTATTTGCAAATGGCCTATTTTGCATCTTGACGGAGCTTTTGCATCTCGCACAATGCCTATGCAAAGGGAACCTGGGAACCTACAGTTAAGACACTCCACTCAGCTTATTATTTATATAAAATATTTATGTCATCTATAATTTTTGGCAAATAGTTCAAATTCAATCTTATAATGAAAAAAACACCATATTAAAAGTTACGATTACTATTCTCTTAAATTTAAATAGATATTTATTCCTTGACTTGTTAAAAAAAAATGATAACTTACTCGAGAGCACTCTCACACAAGTCTTGTAAGAAAACAATTTTATAACTGTATTCTTCCTACGACGATTCTATTTAAATATAGTTTTTATCTGTTTATCAGATCTATAATTTATAATGATTTGGAAATATGAAGTTATGACAACTTTTAAGGCATAAATATATAATTTTGTATCTATTAAAGACTGTAAACAACTAGGTGTGTTTTTAAATGTATATATAACAATTTCATCAACATACAGATAAACTCTATAGTCATGGAACATTATTTTTCTTAATTTCGTCGTTACAAATAACACCATACTAATTTGGCTCTCCTTGTATTCCGTTATAACGCGTTATCATTGAAAACTGAATGCTAATAGGCTAGTCACCTCTGTTTGTCGTCCGTTTCTTAGGTAAATGTAAAAAATATGTCTTCTCTTGAGCTTTTAAAAGAAATTTATTATCTTAATACGTTAAGTGGACCTAGAATATGCTTACTGTTATAGAGCCTCGCCCAACTTATATCTTAGACTAGTGGCTGCCCGCAACTTTATATGGATTTTATGGCTTTTACCACACTACTTCCATATACTACAACGTAGTATTAACACACTCAGTTCATTTTCGGTCAAAATTCGAATAATTCAGTATTGAGTTGCAACTTATCGGTACGCTAGGTGTGGTATGAGAGCAGGAAAACAAAATCAATTCAAAACAACTACTTCTTTGAGTAACTATCAATTTAATACCATCACATTTCAATATTTCTAATAAACTATGGCCGACTACGGTTCTACGTCATCGGGAGTCAGCAAACAAACATACACCTAAAATTTTAGAATAATCAGATTCGTATTCTGTTATTGTATTTATATTAATGTAAAAACATGAAAAGTACAAACATATTATTTACTGTTCTATTATAATACAAATCAATTAGAGAAAATTCGAGCAAAGCTGCGGTACAACCATATATTACAAGAAATATAAAATCATGGACCTAACCATTTGTTTTGGGGACCTCAAGATGTAAAGATAAAAGATGTTATCTTAATATCATAACATTTTTATATTAAGAACAAGTTTATCCTTGATATTAATTAACTAATTTGTGTCATAATTTAAAAATATTTTTGTTTTGTTTTAGTTCTGTAGAATTCAAAGGAATGCAATATGGACGTAAAGAATTATGGTACAAAAATCTTTAATTTTACCTGTAGGTACTATAGGTTAGGTTGCAGGTATTAAGTTAAAAAGGGTTATGATAAGCATTTATTCATTGTAAAATTTGTTTCTTGTAAATCTATGATTAATGTAAAATAGCAAATTTTTACTTAATATGAATGTACGAAGTAATTGATATCAAGTAACGTTTTCTATTATCGATTTATTTATAAATAGTACAACTACAAAGTAAGTTAAAATTGATAATCCATGAATCCAATCGTTTTAAAAGGCGAGTTCAGATCCACGCGTTCAAATTTTGCAAATTTCATAAGTTTTTTAGCAAAAGTATTTTTGGTTCCTAAGTACTTATTTAAAAAATAAATAAATAATAAACAGCATTCCCTCATGGTACATGATAAAAAATGGCTTGTCCATTCTATAAATAATGACAATTCGTATGAACGTCCTTGCAGAGATACTAACAACATAAATAAGTTGTAACATACATATCAGTTTAAACGCAGCAGCTTGAAGTTAATGAGAACGTATGGCTTAGTGACCAAAGCGCTTAGACGGTTTGCAAGAGGTGCGGGTTTAAATCCTGCTACATTATTTTTTTTTCTTAAATATCTCCTAAGCTATCATATACTATTATTATATTTTACACTAGATTAATAGAGTACGTAATTTAATATTGTATAACCATTTTTACGTTATTCAATATTAAACCTAGCATGTTAAATAAAACATATAATTTATATATAAAATATACATTTAATAGCTATATAATAACTGCTATTACAGCAATCATAAATTAAATATACGAATTAAAGGCTTTTTACAAGACAATTATTGTTTATCGTAATAAATTGATTGTAATATTAAGAATTTAAATTATATATTACTAAAACATATATTAAATATTTAAATTAAATATAATTTTATGATAATGTAGGTAATATTATAATAATATATATTTTTTGCTATTAATATGTATTGTAAAAAGGCTTTATTTCTTTTAAAATTTCGGATATTTTTATAGTACCGACTTTTAAAATTGTTTAAAAAATATATTGTAAATTAATGGATTATTTAAGTAAGGTATGTAGATTCATTAAAAAAAAATTATGAATCGCCTGTTGAGATCTATCATGGCGCAGGGGCATAAGCGTGTGTATTGTAAACGTATAATTGTGTGAGTTGTGAGTCCAATCCCCACTCGAGGAAATGAAATATTTAATATTTTCAAATTATTTTTTTTTATCTCTTCGCTTTGGTAACAAGCAAAAGCACGGCGTTGAGTTACGACTCATCAAGCTTCGTCGGAAAGTGAGGAACGAAACGGAGTGTCATAACAATAGGTTTCTAATTTTCCTCTTCCTACCCTGGTATGTGACGGATACAGGGTGAAGCTGAAAAAAACAGTAACAGTCGTTGGTTAATTCTGTAAAAGTAACTGATAGTGTGGGCTCCGTTATTGGAAATCGACAAGTTAATAATAAAAAGTTAATTTTCATTTTTAAATTTAAAAATATCGTACTCATTTCAGATAAATAACAACGCTAATGATTAATATTTATATTTAAGTGTGAAGTGGTTGCAAAAGGGTATTTATTACGATTTGATATGCTTTTTTTCAGTTTCACGTTGTATCCCGCACATGGCTTGGTAAATAGAGAGAACTTGGGAAACTAGTGTTAATATACTCCGTTCCAGAATTTGGGGTAGTGGCGGAACTCAACGCCGCGCAATTGTATATTAAATGAACTATTATTAATTTATCACTATAGTGTTATTTTAATTAACAAAAAAAATATATTGAAATAAAACCAATAAACTTATAAAATAATTTCATTTATTCATTTATATTTTATACATCATACATATTTACATAAACGGTATATTTATTATCATTACAGAGTATTTACTTGCACCTATGATATAAACACTTATTATATAAAACCTATTTAAGGTAAGGCACCTTTAAGGAAGCTTTCTAAGTCTACCTCTGAATGTAGGTCGAAAAAAAAAAGTGCAAAAGCCTAAACAATAAATAAACAAAGTATATCAAATATCAATATACAGCGTAAAAACTAAATTTATTTACACGTATTTTATTTATTAATTTCCATTATTATTTAAAAAAAAAAACAAATATTTAAAAAGATACACTTAAAACAGTGATTTAAAAT
Source organism: Eueides tales michaeli (assembly GCA_018249855.1). Lineage (NCBI taxonomy): Eukaryota > Metazoa > Arthropoda > Insecta > Lepidoptera > Nymphalidae > Eueides > Eueides tales. Next base: position 12,799 of record DWMZ01001828.1, read on the forward strand.
TCGACCACAAGTAAAATTCATTGGAGTTTTTTTTTAATAGATAATAATTAAAAAATCAGATACGAAAGACTAGTTTTATCCCGCCATTGAATTTTACTTCCAGATATCGACTCTCAATAGTGGGTAACTTAAAGCGCTATATTTACATGTTAACATTTACAAAGTTATAAAAATATGATTGATTTGTATTCTTTATTGTGACGATTTTATTTATAGTTGCGTTTCCTCAAGCCTCATGACAGTATTGCCAGTTATTTGTTTTCGAATATGCAAATGCGATAATATAACCTGAATAGAATTAAAATGTTCCATAAACTGGCATTTAGGTTAAAATATTTAACTTTTATTCACTTTTTAAATGATTCCCTACATTTTCATAACTAATTATATTTAATATTTTAAAACGTCATATTAGTGTATTGTCGTAATTGTTGTCAATAATTAAGCTGACAAGTGAAAGGCATTGTAAGGACGTGACCCATTTTAACATTTCATATATTTGACATTGACAGTGACAGTGACAGGAGATATTCAATATATATCTCGATATTACTAATTTCATTTAACTTGTGCAATAAACAAATAGCTAAATGGACTTAGTAATATTACTTCGTGTGTAGTATGTAAATAATTACAATACTACTTTAAATTTAGCCAATATAAAATACGATAGTTCTCATTGATTACATAAATTGTGGATGTTTAAAATTGTAATTAACTTACACAATGAAATGATAATGTCACATTAGTTTAACATTTACAATATTTGAATGACACATTAGAGGCAATTTATTAAATATCGATTTTATTAGATTCAAAAATATAAATATGTTTTCTAATTATTCACAACCAATATCAATTACTCGCTCGTTCGTTTCCGTTTTGGGTCAACTAATAATATCGATATTAGATAAATTGTTGCTTTTGTCTCGATTTTAAATGAGACTAAGATCGTTTTCCGAACTGTGCTGACAGAGCTCATAGCGGACCAACGTGCGGACTAGTTCTTGCTTTTCTCGCTCACCGTTGGCGTTGTGGATGCTATGACGTCAATTGTGACGTCACTAATAGAGGTGACAGTATAGACGGGTCGGAGTTTTAGCATCATGAACATAGACGTTATTTTGACGTTCCGCGTCAATGTCACTATCGTGGCATAGGCGATGAAGATCATAAAATCCATCTTCATCGGCTACGCCACGTGCTCCACTCATGTTTATATGAAAAAATGCTCTGTTCGATTATGATTATCTAGTTGAATTCGTAAATACACTTATAAGTGGCCCGAATGATTAATACTAACAGACGTTGGAGCGCTCACTAAATCGGACATCACGTTAGCAGTTGAAACGTCGTAAGATCTGTGAGCATAGTTCGGAAAACGGTCTAAATATATTGCCATATCGATAATAACATTACATCATGTTATGTATCATCTGTCATCATATCTTATATTTTGGATTGATTTTGTACAAAAAATCGTATTAAAATGACTTAAAAGTATACGATTTTAACAGTACGAATAAAGAAATATATTGTCACATTTTATTTATTACTATGACATTTTCTTATTATCTGTATGAAACAAAATATGAAATAAAATAAAAGAAAATTATTTATTTATATATGAATGCAATGTGATATTTCAAGAATTATATAAACAAAAATGTCACACAATTTAAATTCTTGGTAACTAATGTTACTCGATTACGTTAAGTATTGATTGAAAAAAAAAATTGATTACAAAATAAAGGAACACAAAGCTTATATAAAATATTAATAATATAATAACAGTTAAATATACACTGTGGTAATTTGGTATGAGCGCGCTGTACCGTGAAATGACGCTACTGAGATCAATATTAGATTCAATGTGAAATCAACATACATTTCTTGACCGCTAAAATTATGTAAAGTGAAGATATTTTTTTCATTAACTTTACGCTGTCATTTTCAAGACATTGCGTGTTGATTTGGAACTCAACGCCGCACTTTGTCTTTGTACCAAAGGGAGGAAATGGAAATAATTGATTATTCAGTAGGATTTATACAGCCATAGCATTTACTGTCAGACATTCGGCTGTATTTATTTATATTTATTTCCGTAAGTTATTTTTTTTAAATGACGAACGGGTCCTCCAACGTAAATCGTAATTAGAATTTTGATCTATGTTGAGTATTTATATATAGTGAGCTATATCATAGAATAGATAGAACTTAGAAATATTAAATACGTCGCTACCGCAGAATGTCTGCTTTAATTACAATACACTTGATCAATTGTTATACGATGCAACAACAACAATATCTTTGAAAGTAAAAAAAATATTTGTCCATATTCTAAAATTACTTTGGTAGAAAACGTTGTTTCCTAAGTGTTGAAAATATTCAAATATATTTTTAAGTTTTTTCCATTTTTACATTATAAAAATTCTTTGTGATGTTTTATATCCTTCATTTCTAGGGCATAGGTCTACAATTTAAATATAACTTGATAGTCCCCAAGCTAAGTATAGAAAGCGATAAATTGAATTAAATTGATTTTCAGAAGATCGGTTTAAAGTTTATTTTTTGCATCACTTTTTAATAAG